>JASDQU010505526.1:14338-53884 GCA_032191745.1 Picea mariana | reverse complement strand
TCTCAGTTGTCCAACAAATATGTTAGTTACCATAGGAAATTTAAACAGAGACAAAGAAATAAATTCAACTCATAGGCATAGAATAGAAATGAAAAGAAAGTCTGACAATAACAATGAAAGAAGCTTGCAGGCTCAATATATTAAAGAAAGTGTCCGTATCACAATAACAGTAGAGTATAGAACTCAAAGTCGAACCACTAGTCTCTAAAATTGATAGGCTTTATAGCCTTTAAAAGCAGTTTTAGATCCTCAAAAGATGGATCTGATAACCTCTTCTCCTATCTCAAATTTGAATTTGTCAGGTGGCTGGAAAAGATAGAAAATTATGGAAATATGCTACTCAAATAGTTAACCATATCTCTCAAAACAAAACTGTTGTGTAAATCCTAGAAGAGTATTTTTTAGATGGGTTTGTTGTTAGAAAAAACCTCTCTCATTTATTTGATATTCGTTTTCATTTTCCCGGGATCTGCATTTCAAAAACATGTGTCAAACAGGGAAATTATGAGATCCAATAATTAGGGCTCAGAGATGAATTTGATTCTCCCAATATATGACACCTGTAGGGAAAATGAGAGAGTTTATTGTTCTTTGACATGTTAGCAACAAAAACCTCCTCCCATTTCTCAGAAAGATTCTTCAGTCACTTAGAATCGTCATTTGAAAATGATGACTCAGCACAATAAAAACAGACTTTTCTTCTCTTTTGGTGGCTTAGAAGCCCTTTTGGAAAGGTGCTTAGCCACCAAAACTTGAGTTTTAACTTTTTTGAAGGGAAAACCAACTAAAATGTTTTTCAAACTTTATTACAAACCTAAGGCTCTAAAAAATGAACCTTAAAAAAATTTAGAAATGTATTTTTCAATGACTTCCTATCACCTAAAATAAACAAATTTGACTGTGTTATTTGAGGAGATAACATCTAGCTTCTTCTGGGGATGAAAGCCTCCCTGCGATGTTTCAAGAAACTCAACTCCAATGCCTTTCCTGTTGGGCTATGGAGTCATTTGGCCTGTGCAACTGATCTTCTACAAACCTGTAACTTGCCTGTAGCCTTTACCATTAGGCTATGGAGTCGTTTGGCCTTTAGAAATGATCCCCTGCAAACCTATAGCCTTGAAAGTCTTCATAGTCTTCGACAAATGTAGTGATATTCAGATGCTGATGGATGAGGTTGAAAATTCCACCCTGGAAAACCAGTCATTTTTTGCCAAAAATAGATAAGAAGTTTTATCTTCCTCACGCTGTTGACACCTCCAAAACTGAAACAGAACAATAAAACTGATGCTCTAAATTATGATCATCACCTAGGAACCTTTCTCGTGCCAACTAGAACAAAAACACTTAGATCTGTGGAAAAAGAGTGGCTTTCTTCCCTTCTCTACTCTTTCAGTGGCTAAAGAGCCAGAAATCTTAACCTGTAAGCTACCTAAAGCTCTACTTTTGGTGGCTAAAAACGATTGTGAAGGCTTGCCTAAGCCACCAAAAACTTTGTTTTGAAACTGGCTTTCAAAATTGTAAAAATGTATTTCCTTCCATCTTATGATCTTCACTTCTTCTCCTTTGAGGCTTCAGGATTATCAACAGAGTTGATATCTACCCCTGGATTATCAACAATATTAGTGGCTTCTTCTGCTAGGGTTAACAGAGCAATATGTGCCTTATGTCTTGGAGGCATCATTTTGATTCTTAGCAGCCTGATCTTCCTGTACAACCTAGAATCAACATTTGGTTCCTTTTCTCCAGCGTATCATATTGTTTAGTAAGCCTTTGGTGAGAATCATACAACTCAATATCTCTTTCTGTCAAAGTTTGATTACTAGTATAACTTCTCTGTCAAGGAGTTCAATATCATAAACTTGTCTTAGTAGTTGATTGATTTTTGACAATTGAGGCTTTCTCGTTGATGCCTCATCCTCTTGTAGCTCCTGCTCTTCTTTAGGTGTAGGTGAAGGCAAATCTTCATACTCTGTTATCCGTTTTCCAGCTGGGACTGCTCCTTGAAGATCTAGCTCTGCTACAGTTTCCTCATGCTCTGCTACAACCTGCTATAACCATTTCCAAAAATTGTACCACCAAGCTTCAGATATCCATTTTTCAAGTCATATCCATTTATAATGTTCCATATGGATTAGTAATAGGTCTGGGAGGAAAAATATAGGTTGAAAAATCCATGCATTGGATGAATAGGCGGGGGTGGCACTTGACTAGAACTAACACTGCTATTATCACTTGTTTGAGATCCACCTTGACTAAGCACCTCCAAAATCAAAACAAAACCTTGATAATGATGACTTTAATTATATTCTATCATTTTGAACTGTCCTCATGGAATTCAAATCAAGGGAACTCGGATCTGTGCAAAAATAGTAGCATTCTTCCCTGTTCTGTGATTTCGGTGGCTAGGAGAGCCAAAATTCTAACCTGTACGCCACCAAAAATTCTGCTTTTGGTGGCTAAGGGAGACTGTGAAAGCCCGATTAAGCCACCGAAAGCACTATTTGAAGAATAATTTTCAAAATTGCAAAACTGAATCCTTATTTACAGCTCGAGATCTTCTTCTTCTAGGCTTATGAGGATATGTTTATATACTATAGTACTACTCAACATTCATACCATGTATCTGTTCTTAGTTTATATATCACTATGTGTAAGCTTTTGGATCATTCATTTGGGCTTAACATATGCATAAAGAGTTTCAATATCATCATATTTCTAAATTAGATCTACTTATCCAAGTCTTTCATCCATGCTCTTATTTCTTCAAGCCAAAAACAAAGTATGAAGTAGATAGGAGATCCATCTCCTATAGGTTAAACTAATTGCTAACTGTGTATGATAAAATTGAGTTGATGAGTAGCTTCAATGAATGATCCCAGTGCTATGGAAGTTGTTGTAGACCTGAATATTTTATTTTATGTCTCATATAACCTTCAAAACCTCTAGCTTTCATCATTTTACCCTTCTTTCATTCCATTTTCAAGATTAAGTTTTAGCATAGTAAGATAATTCTTTCATAATTTAAATCAAATGCTGAAGAATATGAGGATAAGCATTTGAGATGTGAAAACCTTGTATCTTTAGAAGAAGCTCCCCATACACTGCTGTACACAATTTATCTTTCGAGCCTTGACTTTCCCTACTTAAATCAACTAGTGAAAGTTTGTTGTATTAGCCAAAAATAGATTCATAGTTGAATCTCTCCAATGGCAGTCTATCCAGAGATCTCTCAGTCATCGGCTCCAAGTAGAAGAGGTGACCTCCATAGATCATTCAACATGCATATCTTCTGATGGATCAAGAATGGTACAAGTTGTTTGCTTGTTATTATCATTGTTGAATAACATATTCATACTGGCATCTTCATTGAGAGACTCTGTTTTTAGGTTTGTCTGAGAACATATCTGCAGTCTAGAAATGACTTCTAAAATACATGCCTCTCTGCTTATTCAAGAAAACTCAAAGCAATCTATTTGCTCATATGAAGAGATTATTTAGCTACCTACTCCTACACTAACCAACTATACTGCCTCTTAATCAAGTAAACTCATGCTTCCAATGAAGCCATATCAAAAACTGATTAACTGAACCTGTTCTTGATCTTAACTCAAAAAATAAAGGAATGCATAACCAAAATAAATGTGGTTTGAACATATGATAGAACCAACTTTCATCTGACAAGAATATTTTGATCTTTATGCTGCTCATGGATTCCAGAAAATCAACAATAGGGTCATGAGAGACACAAAGAAATACCTCTTCATGTTGTTGTTCCAATTAACTGAATTGTTGATGCAGGTGGTTTCAGTGATCTCATAATTAGCTGTAAAGTGCTTAACCTCTATCGGAGAAACATGCATGATGAACTGCTGATCTGAACTTTTCTGTTCATCATCTATCTTCTCATTTTTTCTGCAATTCCCCTTTGTCTGCAAATCTGAAAATTGTGGGATAGCCTTACTAATTTCAATGGACATTTGACCGACAAAAAGCTGATCATTTCCATATGTAGCTAAAGATACCATTTTTTCAAATTCACAACAATAAGATTTAATAATAGTAAGTGAACATTCAGCTCCTTTGTAATCCATTTCTAATTTATGTTGATGAGAAAACACATCATCATGAAGATCATTAGAGAAATGATGTAAATTGTGAGGAATAAGCTCTTCTTTGCCATATGACTATAATTCAGATCTATAACTTTCTTCTACTGATGTGTCAATCTTCTCATCATCTTTAAAGTTTTCAAAATAAATAGTCTAATCTTCATGACAACCATCTAACATATATGCATTTAATACAATGTCAAAAGCATCACCATGGTTTTCATAATGTGGATCAACAATCCCTTGATCATGATGAGAGATATCTTCTGCTGCATCAGAGTCTTCATGAATATTTGGATCTTTGTTCAATAGATTGAAATCATGGCAACATTCGGGATATAAAAGGTCAGCTGGAAATATGCCTTTGCAAAACAAATGAAAGGCAACATGAAAATATGCCAAAGAACTGATACTGGCAATTGGAAGAGACTGGCACCAGTCAAGAGAAATCCCCTCTACTGAATACCTGAAAAGCTTAATTTGAACATCCTCATGTACAATTTGAAGACGGTGAATAAAGTCATGAAAATCCAGCAAGTGTTCAACTGGCACTTCCCACTCTTCTTCTCAAAATATGGGAATACTACATTCCCATTCATCTCTACTAGGCACTGGATTAAGGAAACCAACAATCTTTGAAAAATCACATAAAGAATACCTCTTCGCTAAGATCTTATTCATGTCATACCAGTGAAGTCACCAATAGATTTCTGAACAATGGAGTCGCCACTGAATCCGTCCTTCATGGAGTCGCCAGATAGATGATTACAACCAAATGATGTCCAAAATTTGTCTATCATCAAAGATAGATCTTGTCATCTCCCAAGGAAGCTGAGCTTCAATCTCCTCTCCCCAGCAATGCTGCTAATTTGTTATCACTCTAGGAAACTCTCCTAGGTTGTATCTTAGAGATGCCTGGTAACTTAACTGTTTTTGTAATTATTTACTCAATAATGGATGTGGGGTTGGATAAAGATGAATGTCTAAATCACTGGATTGTAATCTTCAAGACAATCTAATTATATTCAAACATTACAAGGCCTTCAAGAGCTATTATTAGATAGGTTTGTAAATAAGATGGATAGAAAACCAATCAATTAACCAGAACATATATAAACCATATATATGATGGGTCAACAAAATAGAAGTGGTTGCTTATGATTCTTGTTTAATAATCAAAGGTAAGATGACAGTTACCATAGTGCATTTAAACAGAGATAAAGAAATAAATTCAACTCATAGGCATAGAATATAAATGAAAAGAAAGTCTAACAATAACAATGAAAGAAGCTTGCAGGCTGAATATATTAAAGAAAGTGTTTGTATCACAATAACAGTAGAGTCTATAAATCAAAGTCGAACTACTAGTCTCTAAAATTGATAGGCTTTATAGCCTTTACAAGTAGTTTCAGATCCTCAAAAGATGGATATGATAACCTCTTTTCCTATCTCAAATTCAAATTTGTGAGGTGGCTGGAAAAGACAGAAATTTCTGGAAATATGTTGCTCAAATATTTACCCATATCTCTCAAAAGAAAAACACTGTGTAAAAACTGGAAGACGATTTTGTAGATTGGTTTGTTGTGAGAAAAAAACTCTCTCAATTATTTGATATTCGTTTTCATTTGCCCGGGATCTGCATTTCAAAAACATGTGTCAAACAGGGAAATTCTGAGATCCAAAAATTAGGGCTCAGAGATGAATTCTATTCTCCAAATCTATGAGACCTGTAGGAAAAATGAGAGAGGTTATTGTTCTTTGACATGTTAGCAACAAAAACCTCCTCCTATTTCTCAGAAATATTCTTCAGTCACTCAGAATCGTCATTTGAAAATGATGACTCAACACAGTGAAAACAAACTTTTCTGCACTTTCGGTGGCTTAGAAGCCCTTTTGGAAAGGCGCTTAGCCACTGAAACTTGAGTTTTGACTTTTTTGAAGGGAAAACCAAATCAAATTTTTTTCAAACTTTATTACAAACCTAAGGCTCTAAAAAATGAACCTTAAAAAATTTAGAAATGTTTTTTTCAATGACTTCCTATCACCTAAAATAAACAAATTTGACCGTGTTATTTGAGGAGATAACACATGTATATATTTGAAGAATATGAATAAGATCCTATCTTGCATGAAAATATTGCCCAAACACATGCACATGTGAATAAGACTAAGAATAAGGAGAATTATGAAAAAGAAAAGGAAAACTATATTGAAAAAGATAAGGAGAAAGAGAGTGACAAGCATAGAAGTCGAAAAGAAACAAAATATTCTTAATCCCATTCAGATGATATATAATGTATTTGATGATCTAAGCAAGTTAAGAATTATTCTTCCTTTCACAGAAGTAGTAAAAAATCCTCAAAAAATGGAAAACATTCTAAAATTGTTGAATGATCTAGTTGGGAGAATTGAAGCAGTAATTGCAAACCCGAAGCAGAGTCATAATACATCAATGGTGAAATTAAGAGACAAAGTTCCACCTTTCTACATTTCAATAGAAAATCATGATGTCATGCTCCACAATTATTTGATAGACTTTGGTGCGATAAAAAACATCATGCCCTTGGCGGTGATGGATGCACTCGACATGAGATGCACCAAGTAATATGAAACAAGAGAAAGAATCTACACAATTGATTCCAGGAAGGTACAACTTATGGATAAATTAAGGATTTTATGCATGGATTACTGTTACTCCTCATATCATTACATTTTTTAATATTATGCTAGTGAATCTACCTCCAACATATAGAGTTGTCCTTGGAAGAGACCAGTCTTCCATGATTGGTGGTTATATAATGAATGATGGAAGTTGTATGATGTTACCTGACAAATATGGAGAAATGATCAAGGTTCTTCGTGAACCTAGGAGTTTGTTTTATTTCAAGAAGGAGGATAAAAATTTGATGGAAGATTATATAGATGTTGGTATTGGGAACTATGCCATCTTGGATATGGAGCAAATCGAGGATATAAAAAGTGAAGTGTATTATTTTTCTGGATATGGGAGAATCTTGTTTGATGGAGGTTGTTCAAGCTCGGGGAGTGGAGTTGGGTTTGTATTAAAAATCCCCGAGAAGATCCTATACCCACATGCCATCAGACTTGAGTTCTCTTGTACAAATAATGAAGCAAAGTATTAAGCCTTAATTCAAGGAATGATCCTGACATTGGATATGAAGATTGAACATTTGATTGTGAGTGGGGATTCAGAGTTGGTAATAAACTAGATCACTCAAAAGTATAAGATTAAAAAGGAAAAGCTCAAACTATATTTCAAAAGTGTGAATGAATTAATGGAGGCCTTCAATTCTTTCAATATTTCCTTTATTCCAAGGGATGAAAATAAAAAAGAAGATTATTTAACATTGGTCGCTTCATTATCAAATCCAAATGACATTCAAAGTGAAACATATTTTCAAGTAAAAAGAGTTTTTCGACCCTCATCCCTAGATAACCAAGATTATCTCCAAGTGTTTGAAAATGATGAGGACTTACAATATTTTCTAGAAAATGAAAGTGATGATGAAGATGATAATATTTCTTCTGTCCCAAAGAATTGTGTCCAATCTGAATCTCTTTACACAAGAGATGATCATACAAAAAGTCTCACAGAAGAAGTATCAGTTCAAAAAGTGCAAGAAATGAAGAAAGTCAATATTGGGATTGATTGTTCCCCGAAGTACATAAACTTGGGAGTTATTGTACATATGAAGAACTTGATCAATATATCACCCTTTTCAAGAATATTTTGATGTTTTTTCTTGGATTTATGATGATATGAAATCCTATGATAAATCAATATTTCAACATATAATTCCATTAAGAGAAGGAGAAAATCCCTTTGAGCCGAAAATAAGAATTATGAATCCCAAGTTAAAATTGTTGGTGAAGATTGAGTTGGAAAAATTGAATAAAGTTGGAATAACATATCCCATTAGACATTATGACTGGCTCTCAAATCCAATGGTTGTGAGGAAAAAGACCGCGAAGATTCAGATCTGCATGGATTTTAGAGATCTCAATAAATCAAGTGTAAAAGATAATTATCCTCTGCCTAACATGGAATTCCTTCTTCAACAAGTCACTAGATCTGCTTCTGTGTCCATGTTAGATGGCTTTTCTAGATACAATCAAGTTTTAGTTGCAAAGGAAGACATTCCTAAGATGGATTTCATAATACCTTGGGAGACATATGCTTATGCTCAGATGCTATTTGGTTTAAAAAATGTTGGAGCTACTTTCCAAAGGGATATGGACCACACCTTCGAAGGTTTGATAGGAAAATTCATGGCAAATTACTAGGATGATATAACGGTCCATTCAAAGGAAAGAAATGAACATATCCATCATTTGAGGCAAGTGTTTGAAAGATGTAGATTGTATGGGGTTTCTATGAATCCAAAGAAATGTTTTTTTGTTGTAGTTGAAGGCAAGTTGTTGGGGAATTGTTTCTGTAAGGAAGGAATTTATATTGACCCAGAGAGGTTTAGGGCTATCAATGAATTAAATCCTCCATCTTCTAAGAAAGGAGTCCAGTCATTTTATGGGAAGATCAATTTTATTCAAAGGTTTGTTCCTGATTATGTGAGCATGGTAAAATTTATTAATCTATTGTTAAAGAAAGACCAAAATTTTGAGTGGACTTCGAACACATAGGAAGCCTTAAGTAACATGAAAAAGGAAATTACTACAACATCGGTGCTCATCAGTATGGATTTTCAAAGATACTTTATTATGTAGTTGTTTTCTACAAAAAATGTTGTGCCATCCTTCCTTACACAAAGAAATGCTAAGGGTAAAGAGTTACCAATTTTTTTTATGAGTAAGAACCTCCATGACTATGAATTTAGATACTCGGAATTGGAGAAGCAAGCCTTGTCTCTTGTAAAAGCAGTACCACATTTTCGGACCTATAATTTAAATTGTCATGTCACAACATATGTTCCATCCTCTCCAGTAAATATGCTTTTGAGACAACAACTAAGAGAAGGGAAATGGGAAAATTGGTTGGAAAAAATTCAAGCCTTTGAAAGAAGTCAAAGGGAAAGGATTGTGAAAAATCATTGGAGATAGTGATGCCCTGAATGGGGTGATTTTAGTTTCAATTGGAAATGCTATATCTAGTTCAGAGTGGTACAAAAACAATGTATTCTATTTAAAATCTGGACAATTTCCCATCAACATGACTCCAAAGGAAAGAAGATCTTTAAAGATGAAGTCAAATCAATATGTGTTGATTGCTGAAATATTATTCAGAAGGAACTATGACGACATGTTATTGAGGTGTGTAGATAAAAAGAAGGCTCAAGAACTGATACAATAATTTCATGAAGGAATATGTGGAGGACATGTTGGCCCACGACCAATTTTTGGAGAACCTTGGTCGTGTTTGACCGTTTTTGGGACTTCAACAGGATGGTCGAAGACAAAGCGCTAGGAGAAGCATAGATCGCAGAATCTCTCCCTCTTTTGTGGGCTTTTTGGGTTTAGGGATTATGTAACGGGTATGGGATGTCGACCCATGGGTCTTACCCATGTTTAGTCCCCTTGTGTAAATTATAAATAAGTAGCTTGGCGATGTAAGTAAGGGGGTGCTAAGAAGTTGTAAGACAATGAGCTGAGTGCAAATAGTTGTAAATGCTTTGTGCATATTGTGTGTTGAGAACTTGCAGAGCTAAGTGCAAGTGATTGTAAGAAGGATCTGTGTTGTGCCTAGCTCGGGGAAGGAGGATCTGGTGAGGTCCATGCAGATATCCTATCCTATGCGGAGTTGGTATTGTGACTATGTGCATTGAAAGAAGATAATAAAGAGAAGAAGAGTTGGTGGATGTAGCCCCACGCTAGGTATATCTTGTGTTGTGATTGTTTCATGTCATTGATGTGATTTATGCTTAGTGCCAAATCTTTATGTATGTTATATGCATATAATATAGTATCTTAGTGATTGATAAATTGGATGAATGCTAGATATGTTGATGTTATGTGCTAAATGGTCAGATATGCTTAGATCTTGTTGAATATTGTGTTGTTATGTAATTAGGGTTTTACCTGCGATGTGAATAAAGGGTTAAAGACTAATGAATATTAATTGCTAAGTGATTTTTTAAATCATTGTGATCATAGATATGTGTCCTAGCTAGGTTGTAGACACTTGAGTCCTGCAACCCCCCCTGCCTCTACCTCGAGTGATACTTCATCTGCTTCACAGGTGTTGCCGAAAGGGCTAGTAGTTAGGGTTTTGTTGGTGCATTGTTGAAGTGTTGAACACTGGGTCTGCCCCTGTGCAAAAAATGGTTCCATTGCCGGGACCTAAAACTGTGATTGTTGGGAACTAAGGAAAAGAGAAAGATTTGTGCGTAGATCTGTTTCCCTAGTGCGCAGTACTGTACCTAACTTGTGAAGCTCTGTGATAAGAAGAGAAGTTTGATATGAAGAAAATAGGTAATATCTTAAAGATTTGTGCTCTAATAAAGGTAAGATAAGTGGAAATTTATGTTTCAAAAGAATGGATCTAGGTATATTTGATAGATTTCGTCCTAGTTTGAAAACTAGGGCACAACTAGAAGAAAGAAGATATGATATGAATAGATATGATAAAAATAGTGAAAGATATGTTATCCCTATGCACAGAAATAATTTTTGGACTAACAAGCGGATGTAGGATCCTAGAAATAATTTTTTGCAGGTCTATCACTATGATCCCAGTGTGCAGTACAGGAAAGGTTGGGGATTGTTTAAGAGAAAGAGAGGATTGACATTATGTTATAATTGCAGAAGGCTTGGACATCTTTCTAAGGACTTCCCTGGTAGAAGTCCTATTTGCTTTTGTTGTAAAGCTACTGGACATGAAGTTTTGGATTTCCCTAGAATGATTGCTAAAGTTGAGAAGATGAACGTAAGACAAGAAAACCATGAGGAAGGTCAAGAGACTAAGAATATGCTAAAGAACCAGAAAGAATCAGAGGCTATATTATTGCATATAAAAGAAACACTGAATGATCACAGAGACATCCATTTATCAGAGATTTTAAAAGAGAAAGAGTGCATAGAAACAAGAATAGGAGACTTCAACATAGACGGTGTATTGTATGCAGAAACACAGGTGAACATTATGATAGAAAGTACTTGGGAAATCTTAGGAAATCCTGCTATGATTCCTTCATTGGGAGGAATAGGATTATTTAAAGGAAAGATGATAACCCTATGTGGAAGACTTTCCCATGTACCTATGATTTCTCATGGAACATCGACAGAAGAAGAATTTGAGGTCATTAAGTTTGTTGAGAACAACACTCCCTTTGCAATTTTGTTAGGAAATACTTGGATTGAGAGAGACCATATCTGAAGGAGAGAAGAAGAGGAAGCTATAGAACAGAAAAAAACAAGAATTAAGGGATTTCATGGCTAAGAGAATAGTGTGCTTAGTAAAATAACAAGAGGAAAAGTCGAAGCAACTGAGGGACAAATATTTAGTTGTCAAAGTTGAAAGAACACAATAAGGCTTAAAGAACCTATCCATGCAGGAGAATAGAGCACCGACTCCAGAAACAGTAAGAGAAGAAGTATTATCCTCGAACCTTGTGAAATATCCTCAACAGTGTGAAGTTACTATGCTAAGAAAAGATGAGAACACTAATGGAAAGAGTAATCTAGAGACAAAGGTCACATGAAAGAAGGCTAGAAAGCTCAGTATGAAGACAGAAAAGCTAGAAAAATTGTAGGAGGTTCCAGAGAGGAATTCGCAGAAGGCAGACTTGTAGAACTTGAACCTCGCCAGAATAGTAGAACTGCATCGACTAGAACTTCTCCACGGGGAAGAAATATGACTGTTGGAGGCATATCAACCGTTAGAACAATGCTCCATAACGGATAGAAACACAGTTATTGTCGGAACATTCCCCATTGGACCATTGGGACCATGGCATAATAGATGGAATTATATTGATTGAAGCATTCCTGCTCGTTGGAGGAATCCATTACAATGTTATCTATTTAACCCGTTGACTGCCTTACCGTGGACATTTTTTCCAATTGTGATTATACGAGCCCATAGAGAAATAATCGCTTTCATACAATGCTTATTGTAACCTTTCCATCCATTCTGCTACCTTGATTGTTTGTTCATCGACCCGAGATATCTGATCTCGAGCTTGTATGTCGGGCGAACTTAGCACAGTAGAGAAATCCGTCGAAGAAATCCTCATAGACGTCATGGCTGAGAAGGTCCTGTCTATAGGAGTACATGCCTCGTCAACGAGAGGAGTGCAAGCATCCCCATCGACTACACGTCGATCTAGGCCATCCTGAACTACGACAGAGAAGAGAAGCAAGAATCACGACAACTTGGAAAATGTGATGCTCATCCCATCAATCCTGCCCAACTATATCCCACCTCTGGCTAGCACAGTTAGCCTTGATAGCATCCCAAGGTACTTAGACTATACACTAATTATTGCGTACCTCCCGAAGGGGATACACATAGTTGGACTGTAGTTAGGATAGATTACGACGCTAAATATTAGTGACTTCAACTTAGGAGACCTCAAGAACTATGGCATTCTCGCACCACATAAGTACTTGACCAAGACAATGGGGAAGAAGTCGAAGATAATACCCCAACTGTGGACCATGGACATCGCAAGATCAACCATCCTCAATGTGATGAAGATACCACACTTCGATAGAAATCAGGAGGTTAATGTGTGTGTTAAACTCCTCTTGTCATGCTACCATGGTGGTTATATGTGGTTGGATTGACACATCATAGGAGATCCAGCGCTGATCCATCGAATCACCAGATTAATCATGCAAGGACCTGACCCTCAGGATTTTTACCTAGGGAAGGTTGCAGATCATGCCCTAGAGCAGCACATAAAAGAAACCTACGATGATGTGGATAAAGGGAAGTAGGGATACAAAGTAGCCTCCATCCAAAATGGTGCATTGTTCCTAGCCTGCTAGTTGATCGTTGGTAAGATTGTCAGGAAGAACATACCAACGCAGGTCACGAGGTTCGTCGTTGACCTCACAGAGAAATGAGTTGAAAGGATACAAATGAACTAGGTGAGCTACCTCATCAACCAGTTGGAGCATTTTCTCACAAAGCACAGGACTAGGGCTACGAGTTTCATTTTAGCTGGTTGTTGATTCTCATTGCCTTCTTTGCTTGGGAGATGCTGGAAGGAGCGACCTTCCCTGAAATTTATCCATCCGAACCACTAGCCGCGAAGTTCACTACACTCTAGTAATCAAGCGACATGGAAAAACAATGGAAATCCAATGCGGTGTTCCAGACATATTATTTACAGCTAAAGAGGGCCATTGAATCTTTCTCTCACATGACGTTGAATACCTTGCATAGGTTTAGGCCACTTGTGAAGTTCCACGCAGATAGGCATTTCATTTACATCACTGCGTGTGGGGACAAACACAAGGAATAGCTCCATTCCTATTACAAAATCATAGAGGAGGACATGGAAGAAATAACCAAGGAATGTCCTGCAGAGTTCCTTATACCGGTCGAACAGACAGAACTCTCCGACCCTGACCTCATTGGAAGTCCTGTAGTCACCCAAGAAGAATATGATGGACCCAGCAACAACAGGAATAAAAAGAAGGATGAGGTACATGAATTGAGTAGCGCATCAAAGGAAACTACACCAGATTCATTTGAAGGAGGAGGAGGTGATGAAGTATACAAAGAAAAGGACGAAGGGGAAGAAAAAAAACAGGAACATGGTGAAGTGACACTACCTAAGGATCCCATCACAGAGGTTGAGACATCCAAGAAAATAAAGGTTTCCCTGAAGAAACCTTCATCGAGAAAGAAGTCAAAAATCAATAAACCTCCATTCCAGACTGTGCTCACGGTAGATGATATTGACCTCATCATCATCGTTGTATCAGATACCTCAGAGGACATTTTGTAGTGACGCAAAGTCAAATAAGAGACAATTTTTGATAGGATTGAGGCAGAGCTCAAAGGGGTACAACATGCTCTTTATTCAAGCCACGCAGTGTCTACTACGTCCTTGTCAACAGGGGACATAAAAGTAGGAGATGAGCCTACCCAGCTATGCAGATTAGCATAATTGATCGAGGCTCACCTTCATTGGGTCTAGGAGGAAAAGGAGCAGGCCATAGAGACATTAAAGAAAGAAAAATAAGAATCCCTAGAGCAACGTTGGATTGCACAGCAAAAGAAAGATGACCTCCAGGAAATGTTTGTAGAGGATAAAGTGCAGATCTAGAAGAAAAAAGAACAATTGCTCACAGAGCAGATTGGGGTTAAAGAAGAAATCACCAGATCACTTTGCTCTATACTAGGCCTCGCATAGATAGAAGAAGACATAGTGGAGATTCAAGTGGATAAGCACATTGAATATATCAGAGTGGTAGAACTGGAACTGCAAGTCGTGCCAAGAACTGCGCACGAAGTGCAATATCAGAGTGAAGATACTGCTCAGAGCACAGTTGAAAGAATCAAGGCATTGGCCTTAGAATGCAAGAAATTAAGTAGTCGAAGTGCGCAGACCTATGAGTGCCTTGGAGAGGAGCCAGAACTAAATACATTGGAGTCACAACTCCAGGAGGCAAAGCAACAAGAAGTGATAGTACAAGCACATTTGAAGCCACTGTTAGCAGTCGAGAGGATGAAAAGGTCCCAGGAACAATGCACCGTTCAACAATAGGTCCATGTCATTCAGAGTAAAGTCATGGAAGTGACCCAGAGGATACAACCAGTGCAGGATGAAGCCTACACACTTTTTAAGGAGATTGACGGAAAATTTGCACATCTAGAACAAGTATTCACCATGGTGGAACAATGATTGGAAGGACTGGTGACTGAGAACGTTATTCATAAGTTCATCGAGTAGGAGGCTCTGGTGAAGCAGTAGGTCGAAGTAACTCAAGGCATGTTGGCCCTTGACCAAGTTTTGGAGAACCTTGTTCGTGTTTGACCATTTTTGGGACTTTGGCAGGTTGGTTGAAGACAAAGCACTAGGAGAAGCTGAGATCACGGAATATCGCCCCCTTTTGTGGGATTTTTGGGTTTAGGGATTATGTAACGGGTATGGGATGTTGGCCCATGGGTCTTACCCATGTTTATGCCCCTTGTGTAAAGTAGAAATAAGTATCTTGGTGATGTAAGTGAGGGGGTGCTAAGAAGTTTTAATCCAGTGAGCTAAGTGCAAATAGTTGTAAATGCTTTGTGCATATTGTGTGTTGAGAACTTGCAGGGCTAAGTGCAAGTGATTGTAAGAAGACTCTATGTTGTGCCTATCTCGGGGAAGGAGAATTTGGCGAGGTGCGCGTAGATCTCCTATCCTATACAAATTTGGTATTTTGACTCTATAAATTGAAAGAAGATAATAAAGAGAAGAAGAGTTGGTGGATGTAGCCCCATGCTGGGGGTGAACCACATATATCTTGTGTTGTGATTTCTTTATGTCATTGATGTGATTTATGCTTAGTGTTGAATATTTATGTATGTTAGATGCATCTGATATAGTAGCTTAGCTCTTAATAACTTGGATGAATGCTGGATATGTTGATGTTATTTGCTAAATGGTCAGGTATGCTTAGATCTTGTTGAATACTGCGTTGTTATGTAATTAGGGTTTTACCTACAATGTGAATAAAGGGTTAAAGACTAATGAATATTAACTACTAAGTGCTTTGTTAAAGCATTGTGATCATAGATCTGCATCCCATCTAGGTTGTAGACACTTGAGTCCTGCAACCCCCTTGCCTCTACCTCGGGTGAGACTTCATCTGCTTCACACGTATTGCCGAAAGGGTTGGTAGTTAGGTTTTAGTTGGTGCATTATTGAAGCGTTGAACCCTGGGTCTGCCCCTGTGCCAATAAGACATTTTTCATCTACTACTACAACACATAAAATAATAAGATTCAGATATCATTGGCCATCAATTCTCAAGGATTCATATGCGATGGTGAGAAAAAGTATTCCTTGTCAATAATTCCCAGGAAATATGAAGAGGTTTACAATGCATTTGCAACCCATATTAGTAAAACAACCATTCACGCAATGGGGGTTGTATGTCATTGTGATGGGACAATAATCAAATTATTATTCATAAGGAAATGGCCTTGACGAGTCTACAAATAAGATATTTATTCAAATCCTAAAAAAGACCATCAATTGAAATAAAAAAAAAATTCTCACTTGAAGTTGAGAGATGCCTTATGGGAAAACAGAATGACCCCAAAATATGGCACTGGGATGTCTCCTTACATGTTGGTTTATGAAAAGGAATCAAATATGCCAATCAACCTTGAATTGAATTCTTTGACTTATCCGGTCAACCTGGAGGATGTTGAAGATACCCCCCCTCTACAGAAGAGATTGAATCAATTGTTGATATTAGATGAAGAAAGAAGTGAGGCTTTGAAGAAAATATCACAGTGGCAGAAAAATGTTAAGAAATACTTTGATCAATGTGTAACAATCAATAACTTTCAAAAGGGTGAATTGGTGTTACTTTGGAACAAAGAAAAAGAGAAGTCGTCAATGCATACAAAATTCAAGGCACTCTGGATTGGGTCTTACCTCATTGATAAAATTATGGGTTTCAATTCATACATGCTTAAATATATGAAGGGAAAGATGTTGATGTTTTCTGTCAACAGGAAACACCTAAAAAGTTTCTTTGCTTAAGACATTCTCTTTTATTTGTACATAGATTTTTATTTTATCGTGTACATCCTCACTGTCTTGACTCCATTTCCCAAAGGATAAAACATCTAGTTGTGAGATTCTGGATTCTTGACAACCCACAGTTGGAGCCATTTGTTGAACCCCTTTTTTTCTTCCCCTTTCTTTGTATTTTCTCATTTTCTTTTCTTACCTCTTCTCTTCCCCTTCTATAATTTACCTTCCTGAATCTCTCATATCCCCTTATTTTCCCCTTTTATTTCTTGTGTCAATATTACCGCACTTAGTCATTTTCACCATGTTTGTGGAATTTTGGACTCACGGACTTTCAAACTTGTATTATGCTCTCTTTTCCCATATATCAGTCCGCCCAACACTTAGTTTATTTTTTCATAACAAATTTTCAGACTTGCGGACTCATAGATTTACATGTTATACATCCACTTCTCCCACAGTCCGCCCGATGTATTTCAACACTTATCTATTTCATCTATTTGGAATTTCGGACTTGCGGACTTACCTTTCCATTCTAATCTCTCACTCCCACTCTCCACCGTCACGTGTCCTTTCTTTCACATTTCTCGGGTCATATTTAATGCTATCTTTATGGACTTAACTACTAAATTAATTTATGAAATGACTATTAATTAATGGTGTTTATAATGAGGCTAGACACATTTATTTTGATTTAATGCTTCCATCAAAATAAAATATAATCTAAAATCATTTTACTGTGCAAAGTAATATTATAAGAAAATTTGGCCGGCTCCGTGAAATTAGTCATGAGAAAACAACATTTCTATGGAGATACCTTGTATTTATTTTTCATAAGTTAGGTTAAGCATGAAGTTCATTCCATTTTCATCATTTCACTTAACCATAAACAATCTTGTTGGAGCAACAAAGATCACAAGAAGAAACACCATGCACAAGAACACAAGAAGTATCTTGGGAAACCCTTCTAAAAAAGGGAAGAAAACCCAGCCAAATCCTTTGCTATATTATTCAAGAGAAATACCTTCACCACCAAGAAATACCTAGCACACAAGAGGGTTCTCAAACCCTAGAAGACTAGCACCCAAGATAGGTGCGCACTTTTCCCAAGTAGGTGTACTTGCTGAAATTTCGAAACTCACATGAAAGATATGTTTCCACAATGGAGATTTTACCTTTACTTATACTAACCTAAAACTGTCAACAAAAGTGTCCATTTGCTCAACATGGCTGACCTCTATAAGTCACATAATAATAATAATAATAATAATAATAATAATAATTATTATTATTATTATTAATATTAACCAGATTAATTATCTTTTACATTTATTATTAATCACATTAAGTGGGGATGACCTGTACCCTTTACATAAAAATTAGGGTTACAGGCAGGTATGAATCTTGAACAATATATATAGCAAAGGATATAATACACCCACTAGTGCTCATCCACTAGGGGCACATCTATAGGTATGCCATATCTTTGGTTCACTGCATTACACAGAAGAACCAGATCTTCACATGTTCACCTGTGCTCATCCATGGGCACGTCCACTCTACAGATCTTATTTCCCACTGCCTCACACATGAGAATCATTTGGAATCTTCTAGTCAACTCTACTTCTCATAGGAGGCTAATACATCATCTTCATTTATGTTCACATAATGATGCACCCGACACTTTGGGATTTCACACGTTCACCTTGTGCTCAACCACAGGCACGTCTTAACTCAATAAGTCGTCTTTCCCACTGGATAATCATTTGGAGTTATTCTCAACTCTTTGTATGGAGGAGGTCATATCTACGTTCCTAGCTCTATCTCGGGAAGGAACCACATACCCTTATTAGGGGCTTTCTCTCAAGTTTGTAAGCTAAGAGAAAGACTCACATGGTTTCAATGATTCACATCTCACAGGTTTGTAAGATGGAGAATGTCTCACACAGATGCATTCATCAACACTCCCTCTTAGCTAGGGAGTAATTCTTCATCATGTGAAGTCTCACATGGATGTTCTATGAATTTTTTTTTTTGGCTGGAGTCATCAATACTCCCTCTCAACTAGGAAGGCATTTTTCACCAAGTTAGTCTGGTGCAGATGTCTGTAATTTTCTCATGTGTAGGAAGGTACTGCATGTGTACGATTTTCCTCTACATCATATATTTGATATAAGGATATTTCATATTATTGTGTTTTGATCCATTAGGAAACATTGGGTTTTCAAGGATCTTTACACACAAATCTTTATTATCATCATAGGATCCATCTCATGGTCAAGTAAATCTGTCATAAGCTTGTGAATCCACATTGCTTTGCACACTCACTGCTATATACTATGCGTATGTGGTACTCAAGGCCACATAGTTTTGTTTCCTGCTGCATTAGGAAACCATGGAAAATTTTTCGGTAGAACATCAACCGGATGTGCTCTTCCGGTCCACGATACTTTCTACTCAATCTAAATCAGCATATCCTACAATCTCAAATTCACACCAGAGGCATATCTTAGGCCATATCCAATTGTGCCTCATATATATATCATTGCATGCTTTACTGCTATCTAGTGACTCTATCTTGGCTGATGCATGAATTGACTAAGTACATTCATTGCATAGCATGAATCAAGTATTGTGTTAACCAGATACACCAGTGATCCAATTAGTTGCAGATCAATTTCGTTTGAATCATCATCAATATTATTTAATATTTTCATTGTATATTTTCCTTAACTTAGGAAAATCTTATCAGTCCTTTGTCATACTTCTTGTCCCAAGAAGTAGTGCATCATACTCAGATTCTTCATCTTGAATTCAGAAGTCAAGAATTATTTGTATCCAACAACAAGGCTTTCTGAATAAGTCATCAAAATTAGGCTCTCGTCACCAACACTGTAATAATATCGGTTTGGATCAGCAACACTCTTGATGAAATCCAAACTTCATCAAGAATATATTTATCTGATATAGTTTCCAACTCATGAATGGTAGTATGTATGGAAGTGTATTGAGTTTACTAGATCAAGTGTCTCATCATAGACAAATCCCTACGTTTGTGAGAAACCTCTGGCTATAGATTTAATTTTTTATTTCTCGACCCTTCCATCAACTGCATGCTTTATCTTATAGATCCACTTGGAAGTTACCACAGACTTCCCTTCTGGTCCTTGAATAATATCTTAAACATCATTTTTTAAGATATACTGGTATTCTTTTGTTATGGAATCTTGCCATACCTGGTTTCCTATTGCTTCTCTAAGACAAGGAGGGTCAACATCAATGAAGTAGCTCATGACTCAAGGATATCTCAAAAATCTCTTTTGATTTCTTAGGATGTGCCTTGAGAGTCTTGTATGTTTCTCTGCCTCTTGCAGAGTGAGTCTAGGTAGGCCTTCTATGCACTACTTCAATATATATGAACATATCAATTGGAGAAACTGGATCAACTGGAATAATGTTTATCTCCCTCTGAATTGCTGAAGGGGGAGAAGGTATTGTCTTACTGTTAATCTCCATCCGAGATTCTCTAGATCTTTGAAAAACTATCTCTTCTTCAAGGACATCACCTCTGCTTGTCTCAATATTTCTCTAACCAGGGATGCCGATTTGGAATGTCTTTGAAGATTCATTGTACCCTTTCTTTCTAAAGGATCTATCTTGAACGTATTCTCTTTGGGTACATGAAAATACACTGGGCACCCAAATAACTTGAAGTGTTCAATCTTAGGTTTCATTCCGGTGAAGACTGCTTCAGGAGTTATGTTTTTCAAAGTCTACTGAAGACTCTTGTTATAAAAATATACTATGTCATGCATGATTTATGCCCATATAATCATAGAAGGATTATGATCATGTGTTATTTCTTTGGTTTCCCCAATGATGGTTCTATTCTTCCTCTTTGTCAAGTAGTTTCGACTCCCTCTGAGTCAAGTGGCTCCCTCTGAAGGATAAAGATCTTCCTTTGATATTAACCTGTCTGGAACAAGAAAACAAGAGGAACCAAAACAATAATATATCCTAAATGAGAGTAATGAGTGTATCCCTATAATCAAAACAATTTAAGGATTGTTTTCACAGCTACAAAACCTACTTGTAATGTAGAAAACTTTAGAAATATAGGTTTGAGGAATGACAATTACAATAATCAAACCTGGAGTCTTCAATTCTAGTGTGTTGTTCCTTTGAATGCACTGAGATCCCTCTGGATCCATGACTTCAGAAAAAGTTTCCTTCATCCTACAATTACCCTCATGATAATGATACAAATAATATATATACAAGTGCATACCTGAGGGTGCTAATGTGATTTCTCTAATGGAACATGGTTGATATTTGTCCTCTGACATCTTCATGAGGTATGTCACAGTGACACCTTTTTTTATCACCCACAATAAGTCTTCCTTTGAATTCTTGTCTTCCAGAAACTGAGTTTTCTTGAATCATCAAGCTTTCCTCCCATTATGATTTTTCTCATTTTTGGATTCTTCACAAACCCTTGTCAACTTGGCTAGTAAACCTAATGACTAGGCTAGGATAGAATTTTTAGTTTTAGTTGGAATTATGATACCAAAAATAAGACTTTGAAAGATAGGAGAAAAATGGTGAGCTGAAGAGTTCCTTCAAGGAATTTCAGAAACCCTAATTCTGAAGTTTCTGCAGAAATTAGCGAAACCCTAGAAACCCAAGGGCCAAAAAATCAAAATCCTCAGAAATGAAATTTGAATCTTGTTGGAGGTGTGTTGAAGGAGTTCGTACACTCATATGGTATTTTTATCCCCAAGTTCCAAGTTCCAAGTGCTGAAACACTCAAAAGAAGAGGGTCGTACAGATTTTATGGAAACCCTAGGAGGGTCGTACGGTTCTACATAAGAGAAGGGATGACTGGTAAAATCTTGTAGCTTGTGCAATGGGTTCTTCAAGACCTATGCTCTGATTCCATGTTGATTTTTCATAAGCTATTTTAATCATGAATTTCATTCCATTTTTATCATTTCAATTAACCATAAACAATAGTGTTGCAACAACCAAGATCACAAGAAAAAACACCATGCACAAGAACACAATAAGTATCTTGGGAAACCCTTCTCAACAAGGGAAGAAAACCCATCCAAATCCTTTACTATATTATTCAAGAGAAATAACTTCACCACCAAGAAATACCTATCACACAAGAGGGTGCTCAAACCCTAGAAGAATAGCGCCCAAGAGAGGTGCACACTTTTCCCAAGTAAATGTACTTGCTGAAATTTCCAAACTCACATGAAAGATATGTTTCCACAATGGGGATTTTACCTTTACTTATAATAACCTAAACCTGTCAAAAGAAGTGTTTATTGGCTCAACAGAGCTGACCTCTCTAAGTCACATTATAAGTATTATTATTATTATTATTATTATATTATAATTAATATTAACTAGATTAATTATCTTTTACATTTATTATTAATCACATTAAGGTGGTGTTATCACACTAAATTGCCGTGGGTTTTTAGTTTGTTTTTATCTTTTTTAAAGCCTTAGATTTTAATTNGTTTTTTTTTTCATCCCTTTAAAGTTATGTTTGATAGGACCCCTTAGATGACTAAAATTTTGAGTCATAGCTCATGTTTTGATCCTAATTTTGATTTTTGATCCTTGAACCTTTTTAGCTCATGGTTTATTCTTTTTGATCCCTTTCATGATTTTCCCCTAGGTCGATACCTCCCATGATCAAGTTGATGTGACACCTCTCTCTCCTCACTCATGACCTCACAAGCATGCCTCATTGTCCTCGCTTACCTATCTAATCATATTTTTTGAATTGGAAGCACTGCCTACTCATCAGGCAGTTTCATAGCACCCGTCACATTTATCATACCGCCACCCCAAGTCATGATTTCCATGAATGATAACATATCCCTTGTTTTCAGTGCTAGAAGTCGGTTAAATTTCCTTCAAAAGATCTTACATTTATGGTCCTTGATAACGGTTTCTAATTTTGAAAACTTAATAGTGTCGCACTGCATGAATTCTCCAGTTCTGATCAGGCGACCGCATGTCAACCAAATCTTACTACTGTGAGAGATTCCAGGGTTGAAGTTTCCTCATTTTCATCCTATGATTGCATTGAAGAGATCAAGAGGTGTCTACTACACAGGTATCCACTGTTACCTCCTTTCTGTATTAATCCTCACAGGAAATTTGTGATCGAGTTTTTGTTTTGCTGAGTTTGCAGAGTAGTAAAAATTCATCTTTGTATGATAGCCTCATCTCCTCTCTTTTTAAGACCTGTAAACCTCATGGACTGTATGTGAGTCAGATTTCTCTTGTCTGCCTTAGCCCTTGAAGTTGCAAGATTTAGACTAGTCTATCCTCTGTGTATGCGTTGCGCTACCCAGAGGCGTTTCTTAACCTCTCGCTGCTTCTCCTTCCTCCTTTCATCTCGAAATTAAATGTTTTACTCAACTGTATAGGGTCAATCTTGGATACTTGAAACCCCATTCAAAGTCTCCTCAGCATTACCAAACCATTACAAAGCCCTCAGTCTAAGTTACGGAGACCCCTAAATTGAACAAGGCACATAAAGGAGGCAAGATAGTTAGGACAAAACCAGTGGACATGCTTTTTTTTAACACAAAACCCATGGCAAGAGAGGCCTTTCAAAGAGTAGGGTGCCTTTTCTTCTATCAGAACATGCAAAGAGGCCATCCAGAGGTAGTAGGACATTTTGCATCGCAATTTGATGGTAAGAAAACTAAGGTTGGGGATTTGGACTTCCAAGTGATTGAAGCCTCCATCTCAGCTGCAACAGGGATCCCCATTACAGGTGAAAGGTGTTTCAAAGCCATGGATTTGAGTTCATATTATGCAAAGGATCTCTTTAAACCTAAATATCAAGCCAATGAACTGTCCAAAAGTATGCCAAGGAGCCAATTGATTGAACATTTTGACAGACTACTGAAGATCATACAAAGATATTTTACTTGTGAAGGGAGATTCAACACATTATACCAGTACCATATAAGATTGTTGCTACATTTTACTGGTAAGGTTGAGATAAATATTCCTTATTACTTGTTGAGGACTATAGGTAAGATTTCAGACAGGATACAATCCAAATCTAAATATGTGGATTCTATCCTTTTCCACTATGGATTAATCAGAATGCTAGTATCTGAGGAATTGTAAAAGAAAGATATTTCATGGGAGCACTTTGTGGCTACCTCTCATTTTAAGTTGGATCTAGCACCCACTCCTCAATCACAGAGGGCAAGTTCTTTATCACCTACCAGTGCTACCAAAGTAGTGACTAGTAGGAAGAGAAAGGGTAGAGCCCCTGTTCAAGTGTCAGAAGTAAACAAGTAGGTCATTGAAGATGAGGAGGAAGTTTATCCTTCTCCACACAGAGATTTCTCACCACCTCCTCCAACATGGTTAGAAGAGGTGCCTCCTTCTACCAAAGTTACATCTAAGAGAGGGAAGAAGGTTTTGTTTTCTCCTTCTCCTCTTGAAGTCAAAATCAAAGGTAAAAGACCCTTCACAAGGTAATCAATTCCTAAGGAGGATTATAGAGAGTAGTCCTTACCAGAGATCCCTATTCAAAGGAGGAAGGGGAAAAATATTGAAAAGCCTGTAGAGGAGAAATTAGAAACCCTTATACAAAAGAAGAAGGGGAAAGGTGCTAAAGGACCTTTGGAGAAGAGAGATAAGACCTCTGAGAAATGCATTGAGAATCCTCTTGAAATAAAACAAGAATACCTTGTACATAAAGGTAAAGGTACTAAAAGACCTTTGGAGAGAAAGGAGGAAACCCCTGTGGAACACTTCGAGGAGCTTGTGGTAAGAAATGAAGAAACCACTGTGCAGAGAAAGAATGGTAAAAGTAAAGCCACTGAGAAACTTGATGAGGTGGAAAAAAAACTTCTCATGTAGGAGGAAGAAGAGTCTAAGGAAAATCCTATTAAGACTGAGCATGCCACTGTCCCTCCTGACAGTCAGACCTACAAAAGACTTATCAAGCAGCTCACAGATGCAAGGAAAGAAATAGCTCATCTTAAAGAAGAATACAAATTCCACTTGGTTCAGATGGAAGAGCTCATGGTTGGCTACAATCGTACCCTTGACTTGGCAAGGTTTGCAGTGAGAAAGGCTATCCCTCTCCATAAAAAACTAAAGAATATTTACAGACAAAACATGGGATTTTAGTCTCAGAACAGGAAGTTAAAGGTAGAGATAAAACACTTTCGAGATGAGGTAGCCCAGAGGAATTTACAGGTGTTGGTTGAAGCTTCCATTGAGTATGATAAACCAAAAACTAAGGAGAGCACATCTACACATAAAAACCCGGTCAATGCTAGGAAAAAAAAGTCTGTTGTGCCAATTGAAGATCCTCTTTCTACCAGAAAGAGTGTGAGGGTAAGTGTTAAAATGACAAAATAGTTGGTAATGGTAAGCCCCATTTTTTAGAATTGTTTCTTTTTGGGAGAGTTAACTGATATGCACATACTAGTTCTACCATCTATACAGGCTTTTAGGTGTTTAGCTATATGGATTTTGAGTTTTTCTAAGTGATAGCTTCACCCAATGGTAAAAGGCATTACCTATGGTATGGTAAAGGAACCTAAGTAAAATGGTTCTATCATCATTAAAGGACACACACTTCTCTATACATATTCAAGATTGAAAGGTTTGGCAATGCTACTCAAACTTGTATGCAGACGCAGCGTAAGTGAAACTACATAAAGGCACTGTGCAATATTCCACAGAGAACAAAATCAACATAAGGGTGTGACACAATGGTGCTACCCACAAGCGCTTCGTAATATTTGGCAGGGAGCATTTTAAGACATAGGTGCAACACATAGGGGTGCTACCTACTAGCACTACCGAATATTTTATAGGTCCAACCCACAGGTGCTACCTAATATTTCAACAGAGGACCAATGTTGGCGCATATATGAAGCACCGTAGTGATACCTACAAGTGTTTCCTTCTATCCTTATTTTTCTTTACGGTGCGCTACCCAGAGTTGCTACCCAAGGAAGTTGCCAGCAAACACCGAGAATCTAGGAGGACTAGGCCAACAAATTTTTGGATAAAGTGATAATGGAGAAAGTTACAGAAGTAGCAACTGGCATTTTGAAGACAACTACAAGATCCAAAGGGACACATGGAAAAAAAAGAGTTGAGCAGCAAAAGAGGATCAAAGAAGTTAGAAGCATGATTGGATTAGTCACCGACATTTCCATGTTTTATAGCATAGGCTGTTATTCTAGTTGTTAGAACAAATAAATGTTTAGAGATTTTCAAGGGAAACAGGCCAGATCATACCTCCAGTTGTTTCCTCCCTTTCTTGTTATAAATAGATAGATCAATTACTTTAGTAGGTTCAGATGGTTGAGCAAGGCTCCCTTTATTTTGTAATATTTTGATGAAGTGACTATGATCTAGTGATGTACTGGACTTAAGACTTTTTGGCTAATAGAAATCAAATTCCTTTCCAGTCTATTTGCTTTTGTTGCTAAATGTTCATGATTTGAAGGATTCACATGAATTATTGTGGTGATGTGATGGTGAATGTTTGATCATTATATTATCATGATGTTTATTTAGCTTTCTTAGTTTCTGATGTCAAGAATATCTTATGATTAGAAAATTTCTTCCATAGACTTTTGTAGACCTGATTTTTGCAGCAGTCCCTACACTCCTCTCACTCATGTCTTCCCTCTGTTCATACTTACTCCCAAACTACTGATAGAAGTTATCCAAGATCTTAATTGTTAGTGAATGCTAGCCCTGTTGTCTGAGTTAGAACATTACCATTTGATTCCTTTTCCATTTGACCCGTTAAAACACTCTATCATTCACGTATAACTTGATGGGTATTGGGCTTGCCTTCCATGCAATCTGAAGGTGACTCCTAGTGCTAACATTCTTGGCGCCATTGCTAGGTTACGATTTGAATGATTTTCCTTGGGATTAAAATGACACAGTATTCTAGTTCTAAAGGTGCATTAGAACTTAGTGCTTTGAAGATTGCAAACTGCACCTGGCGACTCCATTGTTTCATATCTGGTACCTAAAGGCAGACACATGAGATCAAATCCACAGCTACCTTTGGTACCACCCGAGGCTGACCCACAAAAGATAATAAAGAAGGGAAAAGATTCCCAAAAAAAAAAATCTGCTGCTGCTACAAGTGGCTATGGTTAGTTGCCTGATTCTTCTCTTGATACTCCAGTTGTTTTATCAAGTAAGATTCCTTTATCTTCTGTTGAAGTATCTAAACAGATTGATTTTGAAGAGTTTCCTGTTGAATACTCTTCCTTTGAGACTGAATTGAAAGAGGAAAACATTGATATATTTTCTTCCCCTGATATTGAGAAGTGTTTTAGTCTTGATAGTTTTGAAGATTTCCCTACTTTAGGTTTTTCTACACCTCTTTCTGTTAAAAATTTTGCTGCCAAAGAAGTAGGAACTTCATCTCCTGCCCAGACCTTACCATCCTTTTCAAAAACTCAGCCTCCTATTGTGAAAATTGAAACCCCCCCTTAATCAATTCCTTCCTCTCCTACTATACATACAGTGAAGTCTCCTCCTTCTTGTTCACCAAGAATCCAAAATCAAATGGTAGTTGTTAACCCCCTTCTAATAGGATGGATGCCATAGTGGTTGTACGATATGATCCTCTACTTTTACCTCAGCCATTGAATGCCCTTCCCCCTGGAGATTATTTGAAATACATGCCTAAGTTTACGGAAGAAGAAGATGTAACAAATGAGGAACATCTTGTTGCTTTCTACAGCTATGCAGATAACCAAAATATTGAAAATGAAGATGTTTGAATGAGGGTTTTCGTCCAAAGCCTGTTTGGTGAGGCTAGGAAGTGGTTTAGGGGTTTGGCCCTTGGATCCATTACTAGTATTGAGGCAATGGATGAATTCTTCTTGAGGCATTAGGGTGACAAAAAGGATTTTTTGTACTACATCACTGAATTTGGATCTTTGAAAAGGAAAGAAGGAGATTCTCTCTCTGACTTTTCTAAAAGATTTAACAAAATGTACAAGAAGATCCCTGATGAGATAAAACCCACTAAAACCATGGAAAAAATCACTTATGCCAGTGCTTTTGATTCCAAATTCTGCCTCCTTTTGAGAGAAAGAAGGTCACCTTCATTGGTTCATATGCAAAATGTTTCCTTAGAGGTAGAATCCAACATAGTGGCATCAGATAAACTCAGGGGAAAATATGATACGGATAGGAGAAAAAACAAAGCTGAAGCTTCAACTTATGATTCCTCTGTTGTCCATTCTAAAGTAGATGAGCTGACCAAATTAGTAAAATCTCTCTCCATTGAAATTGAGAAATTAAAATCAGAAGGAAGACAACCATATAGAAATGCTCAAAACACTGAAAACAAAGGTAATTTCAGAAGACCTAACAATGCTCCCCAAATCCTTCCCAGAAACAGAGAGAGAGATGATCAGAGGGTACAAGCTCCTTTGCAAAATAATTTAGTGGCAGATGAAGAAGAAGAGGAGGTTGAAGTTGATCCTGAGATTCACTGTTTAGGTGATACTTCCCCATCCCCACATTTGACTCAATCCTCTTATGAGAAATATTTAATGGATATTCAAATTAATGAGTTAAGCAAGGGGGAGAAAGCAAAGGAGAATCTTGGTAGATATAATTTGAGATCTAAGAAGAATGCAGAAAAAACAGAAGCCCCTAATCAGCCTGTTCAGAAAGAAGATCCTACCAAGGCTATGACAGTGAGCAACAAGGAAAAAGACTTTGAAAAACCACAAGTTTTGATTAGGGATCCTCCTCTTGAAACCAAAGATATCTTGAAGCCTTCCCCTTCCTTCAGTTTTGAGAATGAGATACAGAAAATAAAGAATGTTGTACCTTTTTTGGAATTGATAAAAAATAAGGATTTTAAAAAATATTTATCCAAAATTTTATAGCCAGAATCATCTCCAAATGCCACTGATTCCATAAATCTGCAAGATGAAAACCCACCAGTGATTTTAGGTCCTTTGATAGAAGACATAGATGACTCTTCCCCATCTTTTTATACTTCACTTAATATACATGATAAGGTGCTACACATTTGTCTCATGGATTCAGGGGCATCCCACAATCTTATGCCAAAATAAGTTATGGATGAACTTGGGTTAGAAGTCACAAAGACCTATCATGATATATATTCTTTTGACTCCAGAAAATTCAAATGTCTTGGAGTCATTAAGGATATGGTGGTGACCTTATTTTAGCTTCCCATGAAGAGTACAATTATGGATATCGTAGTTGGTGATGTTCCCCCCAAGTTTGGTATGCTCTTATCAAGATCCTGGATAAAAAGACTTGGGGGAACCTTGCAGATGGATCTCTCTTATGATACTATTCCTGTTTTTGGGGGAGAGCATAGAAGACTTTACAGGGAATTTCAATTGGCTTACATCATTAGTGATGAAGAAAACCCCACCAATCACCTTGTTTTTTCTTTTGATACAGATCTGGGATCTAGTATTTTGCATCTCACCAATGCCTTGGAAGCCCCTTTAGAAATTAGAAAAAAGTCCATCAACTTTTATGAAGAGCCTCCTCTAACTACTTCTGTCTGGAAGATGTTCTTTGATGGAGCCTCTTCCAAGGGAGGTGCTAGTGCTGGGGTGATCTTTGTCTCACCAACTCAAGAAACTATATCTTTGTCATATAAACTAGAATTTGAGACTACTGATAATGTGACAGAGTATGAGGCTCTTGTCTTGGGTTTGAGAGAAAAAAAATCCATGGGGATAGAGGAGCTGTCGATATTTGGGGATGCTGAATTGATAGTCCATCAGATTAAAAATATTTATTAAACAAAGCATCCTAGGCTTAGATCTTACAGAAATGAAGTATGGGATTTAGTGGATAGTTTTTTCTCTGCTTTTAATATATCATTCATTCCTAAAGAAGAGAATACTGTGGCTGATTCTTTGGTTGTATCAGCAAGCAACTTTAGAATTCCCATACCACCAAAAATCAAGTATGATGTAGAAGTCAAATACAGGCCTTTTATACCAGACAATGTAAAATATTGGAAGGTGTTCGAAGATGATTTAGAACTTAAAATTTTTCTTGAGACTGTTGATGAATTTTCTGCATTGCACATTGATTAGGATCATGATCCAGAAATCACTCCTCATGCTAATGTTTTCCTCAATAAAATTTCTAATCATCATATTGTGCAGCTTCCTAGAAATCATATACCAAAGGGACTAGTGATCCAGATTATTTTCGGGACGAAATAAGATCGGAGATATAATAAATAAATGCATATAGATATCACAGATATTCAATAATATAACATAAATGTATTAGAGATGCAACCATAAACACAGATATACAGTAATACACGATTTCTATTAATGAAAGAAATGTACAGAGACTGTAAAAATACAGAGTGAAAGACTTGCTAGAATGGTGGCAGCTTATATCTGAGAAGAGATGTGATGTCTACTTGCATTCCAAGAAGATGATTACAATGAGGATCTGAATGCCTTTTTACAATAAACAAGAATTCCCAAAACCCTAGACATCCAAAAACCTAACCCTAGGAGATGAAGCGCCCAAAGTCATGTGGGCCCTGTTTGGGTAAGTTAGTACATCAACTTCTTGGGGTCGTAACTTTTGCATATGATCTTCGTTTTAGGCGTATGATAGCTCATTGGAAAGGTATCATTGAGGAGATTCATTTTGGGGGCTCAATTATGCCTTTGGCTATTATTTAGAACCTTGATCTTGAAAAACATTCATTTAGGCCCTCAAAATGGTCCTGGAAGTTGAAACCTGCTAAAAATAGTATATTGCCAAAATTGCTAGAAAACTGTTTTGAGCTAGTCGGAAAGGGTGGGTGGCCACCAATATCCACCTGGATCAACTAGTTCCTTTGGAAATATTATTTGATGGGAATGATGTGGCATTGAAAGGGAAGGTATCCACTGATGATGCTGATATCATTGAGTGCAATGTGGGCACTAAAAAGGATCCAAAGTACGTCAAACTGTCAAGTAGCCTATTAGAAAAGAAGAGGGAAGAATACACTAAGTTGTTGAAAGAATTTTTTGATGTATTTTCTTGGACTTATGAAGATCTCAGAAATTATGAAACAAGCATAATAGAGCATAAGATCTCATTAAAAGAAAACACCAAACCTTTCAGACAAAAGTTGAGGCAAATCAATCCTATGTTGTTGCCTGTCATGGATAAAGAAGTTAAGAAGCTTTTAGATGAAAAAATTATCATTCCTTTGAGGTATTCTAAATGGGTAACCAATTTGGTCTCAGTAAGAAAAAATAATGGGGAAATCAGACTTTGTGTCAATTTCTGAAATTTGAACAGAAACTCAAAAAAGGATAATTATCCTTTACCCAAGATGGAACACATATTACAGAAGGTGACAAAAGCAGCCAGGATGTCTATGGTTGATGGATTCTCTGGATACAATTAGGTATCTGTTTTTCCCGAAGACATGGAGAAGACGGACTTCACCACTCCCTGGGGGAGATTTATGTATGCCAAGATTCCCTTTGGTTTGATGAACGCAAGGGCAACTTTTCAACGAGCTATGGACATAGCATTTATTGGAGAAAAGGATAATTTTTTTTTATCTATTTGGACAACATAACTGTGTATTCTCAATCCGACAAAGAACACTGTGATCATTTAAGAAAAGTTTTTCTTGAAATGCAAAAAATTTGGCCTCTCTTTGAATCCAAAAAAATCATTGTTTGCCATGAAAGAAGGAAAATTATTGGGGCATATCGTGTCAGCTGAAGGAGTAAGGATTGATTCCAGCAGGGTTGAGGCTATAAAAAATTTGTCACTCCCTAGATATAAAAAAAAGGTACAATATTTTATGGGAAAAATCAACTTTTTGAGAAGATTTGTGTCAAATTTTGCTGAGTTAGTTAAGTATATCACAGCCATGTTGAGGAAGGATAGTGAAATCAAATGGACTGTTGAGGCCTATGATTATTTTGATCAAATAAAGAAAGCCTTGATAGAAGTCCCGGTTCTTGTCAGCCCCGACTACTCCAAGGACTTTCTTATTTTTTCTTTTGCCTCTTTTGATACAGTAGCAACAATCCTATTGCAAAAGAACGTTGACGACTTAGAACAACCCATTTCCTTTTTTAGTAGGGCATTAAGAGATGGAGAACTAAAGTATGACATTATGGACAAGCAAGCCTGTGCACTAGTTAAATATCTTAAGTCTTTCAAATTTTATGTGTTGCATTCAAGAGTTATTGCTTATGTTCCATCAACTACTATAAAAGAGATTCTTATTCAGCCTGATATTGACAGAAAACGCAGCAAGTAGATTGCTAAACTACTTGAATTTGATTTGGATATTAGGCCCACAAAATTAGTTAAAGGCCAGGGTTTGGCCAAGCTCTTGGATGAATCAAATTGCTCAGCATTGGGGGTGAATTTCATTCACTCATGTTCAGAAAATCAGCAGGATGGGATGAATGATAAAGGCCCTCAAGTCATTTCTACATTGAAAGATTGCAGCTGGTACAAGGACATTATATTTTTTCTACAAAGTTTATAGCCCGCAAGTGGTATGGAAAGTGTTAGCACCAATTCTTGTAAGCAGGGTGGTTTTTCTCGATTTCAGACACTTGATGCAGAATGCGAAGAAAGGGGGGTGTGAAAACCCATCAAATGCGTTCTAGTCCAAGGCCACAGCCTAAGCGCCGAGTGCAGCCCATAGGAGAAGTCCATTTCAGGTTTAAAAATCAAGCGAGCGAGCAGTCTAATTTCAATAGCAAGGATCAATTGGCAAAGAAAATTGACGGTTGGCGGGGAATCCCAGTTAACAGAGTTGCATCGGGATTAGCACAATGGATAGTGCCTATATTACAAATCTGGGTCGTCTGATCCAGTTGGGACAGGTGGCATCCAATCAACATTTCGGGGATCGGCGTTTTAGGAGACAAGGGACCTCCCATTCACTGTAGCTGAAATTGCTGATCGGCGAAATGCCGAAGGCACCTTTGGAGCTGAGCCCATGGTCCTAGCACCAGGTTACGTCAAGTGAGACTGGAAATGAAGGCAACCCCCTTTTAAATAACAAATGTTATCTTGACCATTCATCTAAAGGACACGTGGCGCACATCCGTTCTTTCTCGGTTTAGTCGATCGGGATTTCGAGGAAGAAGCGCATCATGAACTCTCAGTGCAAGAAACCCCGAAAGGATCAGGACCATTGATCAGAAGGACATGCGGTGCATGATTTGAGCCACGGGTGGGGCCCTTCGGGATTTTCATAGTGTCAGCGTCGAAGACATAATATTAGCCGTCCATCCAAGAGGATGCGTGGTGCGCGATCATGTCATGTCGGCATTCGGGAGTTCAAGGGGCAAGCACTCCTCGTCATTTCACATCTCGAAGCTCAGAACCCCGAAGCACTGAAAGCACCTTTGAGGATAAGCATAGGGTCACGGCCCATGGGCACTTGGGAAATAAAAAGAGTTGTGCAAGAGGGGCTAAAGGTGTCAAGATTAGTCACAGAAGGGATCATCGCGATCTTCAGGTGCCATCTGATTCGAACTCAATCCTGGTTCTCGCTTGGAGTAAATGAAATTGAGAGGGGGTGGTTGAAACCTCTCCTCACTCATTAAGTGTAAGGTATGAAGGATCTAGAAAGCTACCTGCCCGAGAGGGTCTTGTGTACCGATTTTTTCCAAAGAAGCCATGCCGAGTCCTCGACTAGCCAAAGAAGTCTGCACATGCTAACTCGACACTTAATGGCTCAGCTACTCCCCTTGCAGGAGCCATGCATAGTTAAGGTGGCGTCTGACGAAGAATATCCGTTCGCGTTTGACTGAAGGGATACTATGCCTTGGATAACTAAGCATGCCTCTATTAGGTGATTTTCTCTGAGTATATAGACTTAGTCTTCGTATTTTGTAATCATCGATGGTTGAGCAAGGCTGTTGATTGTAAATTTTTGATGAAGCGTTGGTCGCTCTAGTTATGTATTGGCATTTGAGACTTCTTACTTTATGGATGTCAGCCTCTTTCCCTCTCTTTGTTTACACTGCGTTAGAACATCTTGGAATTAAAGGATCTAGTCGAGTTGCGCTATTATAGGATGATGTAGGTTGGATCACTGTAATAGTTGTAGGGTTTCTAATCAGTTCTTGTGCTTTCTCAATGCTGAATGGCTTAGAATTGGAGGATCTAGTCGAGCCACCTTTCAGTTCTTTGAAACTTGGGGTTAAGAGGATCTTGTCTTCTAAGTTTTTCCTCCTCAAGCTGCCAAAGGCCTGATGCCTGAGGTAGTCTTGCTCACTCATATCATTAAGTCTTTCATCTATCCATCTTATACTCAGCTTACTGACGAAAGTTGGATCAAGACCTCCCTTGTTTTCTACACACCAGGCCCAGTTTCCTGAGTTAAAGCTATATCTTCTTGAGTCTTTATCCAATCGATCACCCCATTAAACAAATCGTGACATAAAACTGATGGGCATCGGGCTCTGCTCCTGCTACAATTCAGGAGTGACTTCTGACACCGTTGTCGGGGACGAAGTTGAAGATTTTCCTTGGGTAGAACGACATTGAGCCTCTGATTCTGAAGGGGCATCAGACATAAGAGCCCTTCAAGATTGCTACTATGCACCTGGTGACTCCAAGGTCTCCACATCACTATTTCAGCTGTAGTTGCTATTAGCACACCTGAAAGCTGACCCAAAGGATCTCTCTCGAGAAAGTTCAGCAGCTGCTTTCTCAGCCTGAGAAGTTTCCTGGGGTAACGACAACGTTAAGATCTGGCCTTTGATGGTGAACAAGGACCAGGCATATTCAAAGCTGTGCATCTTTCACTTGGCGACTCCATGATTCGAGGATCGATTGGCGACTCCACTGGTTTGATATGGAGAAAATTTTAGCTCAGAGGTTTTCTTTCTGTGACTTTTCCCAGATAGTTGGTTTTCCTAATGCACTTCCTGATAGAGACATATGGGAAAATTTCCTCCCTGAATTTCACACAAAGAGTTCAGAGGTACCAACTGAGCATTTACTAGACTTTCATGAGGTTATTCATCGACTTAATACCATTCATGAAGATGTCCAGATTAAGCTCTTCAGGTATTCATTAAAGGGAGTTTCTCTTGATTGGTGTCGATCTCTTCCCATTGCAAGTATCCATTCTTTGACAGATTTTCATACAGCTTTCAATTCATTTTGTAAATATTACTATCCAGCTGATTATTTGTATGAAAACTGTTGTGAGGAGTTTTCCTTGCTCATGAAGCCTCTGTTGGCCCTGAAGACCATGTCCATGATAAAGATTTTACTGTGGAGGAAAGCATTTGCCATGAAAAAATAGAGGTGTTGAATGATATTAATTGTGTTAGCCCTAGAACGGAAGCATCTGACATTATTTCAGATGCACCTGTTCTTTTAGATGTTCATAAAGATCAACATGCCTCTTGTGAAAACTATGAGCTTATAGAGCAGATGTGATCTATAGTAAATGGCTCACCTGGGTATCAGGATGAAGCAGATGTTCCTAGCAGCCCTGCTTCTGATGACAAAGACCTTCTCATTTTTAAAGAGGGGATAGTTGTGGAAGAGGATTTTTCTCTTTTCCTCCAGGGGGTTTCTCATGATATATTTTTACCTAGGATTAAAGAGAAAAAGATTATGTATGAGTAGCTAGAAGCAGCATGTCCCACTGTCCCTGAAACGGATATTTTTTATGGGACCACCAGTTTGGAAGAAGATCATAGGGATAAGGGTCAGCCCTTTTTTGGTGAATGTTATAGTGATGATGAGAAACAATCTTATCCTACATTTGATCACTATAAAGACACTGACCAACATGACAGTGAGTAGAGCCATCCCTTGGTTCCCATTTATGATGAATATGAATCTGATACGAGGAGAAGACAAGAAGAAGAGGAAAAGGAACCAGAAGAGAAGCTGAGCACATATTTCATTCCAGAGCCAGTCAGCGAGCAACCACCATCTGAGAACAGTGAGCCTACGTCAATTGTCCACTCACCTATGCTTATCAGAGATATTCAGCCACATGTGAGAAACTCTATAGCAGAGGAGGTTGCCTGCCACCCATTTTCTGAAATTCACCACTCATTCTATGACCCTGTTAGCAAATACATGGAGTGGCATGTCCTTTATGCCTTGGAGCCACCCTATTTCATATCAACTTCAGCCTGTGAGGAGAAGTTGAAGAGTGTAGCCGTTCCGCTGTCATAGTTACACCATCTGCCAGTGACCATCGGTAGAAGGAAGGAGCTTCTATTCAGAAAGTTACTTGGATGGCTATGGTGGAAGTTTTCTTTCGCCTAGCCCCATGTAAAGGATTTTATTAGTTTAGGACTATACATAAATAATCTCCTTGGAGCGTCTATGTTTAGTTTGTTTGGTTTTTTACTTTTCGACATGTATTTCTCAGCAGGAGGTTTGAGCTTGACTCCATAGCCCAACAACAAGGCACTAAAACTGCAAAATGAGTTCTTAGAGCATCACAGGGATGAATCTATCCCCCATGGAGCCTAATGTTAGCACCAATTCTTGCAAGCAGGGTGTTTTTTCTCGATTTCAGACACTTGATGCAGAATGCAAAGAAACGGGGGTGTGAAAACCCATCAAATGCGTTCTAGTCCAAGGCCACAACCTAAGCGTCGAGTGCAGCCCATAGGAGAAGTCCATTTTGGGTTTAAAAATCAAGCGAGCGAGCAGTCTGATTTCAATGGCAAGGATCAATTGGCAAAGCAAATCGACGGTCGACGGGAATCCCAGTTAACAGAGTTGCACAAGGATTAGCGTAATGGATAGTGCCTATATTACAAATCTAGGTTGTCTGATCCAGTTGGGACAGGTGGCAGCCAGTTGGCATTTCAGGGATCGACGTTTCGGGAGACAAGGGACCTCCCATTCACTACAGCTGAAATTGTTGATCGACGAAATGAGGAAGGCACCTTTGGAGCTAAGCCCATGGTCCTAGCGCCAGGTCATGTCAAGCGAGCCTGGGAATGAAGGCAGCCCCCTTTTAAATAACAAATGCTATCTCGACCGTTCATCTAAAGGACACACGACGCACATCTGTGCTTTCACGGTTTAGTCGATCGGGATTTCGAGGAAGAAGCGCATCATGAACTCCCAGTGCAAGAAATCCCGAAAGGATCAGGACCATTGATCAGAAGGACATGTGGCGCATGATCTGAGCCACGGGTGGGGCCCTTCAGGATTTTCATAGTGTCAGCATCGAAGACTTAATCTTAGTCGTCCATCCAAGAGGATGCGTGGTGTGAGATCATGTCATGTCAGCATTCGGGAGTTCGAGGGGTAAGCGCTCCTCATCATTTCACATCTCGAAGCCCCGAACCCTGAAGCACCGAAAGTGCCTTTGAGGATAAGCGTAGGGTCATGGCCCATGGGCACTTGGGAATTAAAAAGAGCTGTGCAAGAGGGGCCAAAGGCGTATAGTTTAGTCACAAAAGGGATCATCGCGATCTTCAGGTGCCATCTGATTCGACCTCAATCCTAGTTCTCGCTTGGAGTAAATGAAATTGAGAGGGGGTGGTTGAAACCTCTCCTCACTCATTAAGTTCAAGGTATGGAGAATCTTGAAAGATTCCTGCCCGAGAGGGTCCTGTGTACTGATTTTTTCCAAAGAAGCCATGCTGAGTCCTCGACTAGCCAGAGAAGTCTGCACACGCTAACTCGGCACTTAATGGCTCAACTACTTCCCTTGCAGGAGCCATGCGCAGTTAAGGTGGTGTCTGACAAAGAATATCCATTCGAGTTTGACTGAAGGGACACCATGCCTTGGATAACTAAGCACGCCTCTGTTAGGTGATTTTCTCTGAGTATATAGACTCAGTCTTTGTATTTTGTAATCATCGATGGTTGAGAAAGGCTCCTGATTATAAAGTTTTGATGAAGCGTTGGTCGCTCTGGTTATGTATTGGCATTTGAGACTTCTTACTTTATGGATGTCAGCCTCTTTCCATCTCTTTGTTTACACTGCGTTAGAATAGCTCGGAATTGGAGGATCCAATCGAGTTGCACTATTATAGGATGATGTAGGTTGGATCACTGTAATAGTCATAGGGTTTCTAATCAGTTCTTGTGCTTTATCAACACTGAATGGCTTTGAATTAGAGGATCCAGTCGAGCCACCTTTCAGTTCTTTGAAACTTGGGGTCAAGAGGATCTTGTCTTCTGAGTTTTTCCTCCTCAAGCTGTCGAAGGCCTGATGCCCGAGGTAGTCTTGCTCACTCATCTCATTAAGTCTTCCATCTATCCATATTATACTCAGCTTACTGACGGAAGTTGGATCAAGACCTCCCTTGTTTTCTACACACCAGGCCCAGTTTCCTGAGTTAAAGCTATATCTTCTTGAGTCTCTATCCATTTGATCACCCCATTAAACAAGTCATGACATAAACCTGATGGGTGTCGGGCTCTGCTCCTGCTGCAATCTAGGAGTGAATTCTGATGCCAACAGAAAGAAACAAGGTGAGGGCCTTAAAACTCAAATCAATAAAGTATTGCTTTGTTGATAAAATTTTGTATTGGAAGGATCCATTAGGAGTTCTTTTGAGATGCCTAGATCCCTAAGAATCCCAAAAGATTATGTTTGATTTTCATGACAATTTATGTGGGGGGCATCATTATTGAAGAACCACCGCATACAAGATCCTCAGAGATGGGTACTTCTGGCCTAGTTTGTTCACAGATGTTTTTGCTAAGATCAGGGCCTGTGCTAAATGTCAGAAGTTTTTTGGAAAACAATAGATTAAGTCTTTTCCATTGAATCATGAGGCAACCTCACAACCATTCCAACAATGGGGCCTGGATTTTATCAAGGAAATCCATCCTGCTTCCAGTGGTCAACATAGATGGATCTTGATTGCTACTGATTACTTTACTAAATGGATCGAATCTATTCCCACAAGGAACACTTCACATAAAGTGATCATTGGTTTCCTGAAAGACATCATAGCAAGTTTTGGGTGTCCTGACAGAATCGTCACTGATAATGCTGCATCATTCAAGGCTGAACCATTAATTATGTTCTGTGAATAGTTTGGGATCACTTTGATTCATTCCACCCCTTATTATCCGCAGGGAAACGGGATTGCAGAATCCTCGAACAAAAGAATTATAAAGATTATTAAAAAGTTGTTAGAGAATAACAAAAAGGAATGGGATTCAAAACTCAAAACTTATCTATGGACTGATAGAGTGACAGTGAAAAGATCCTTGGGACTTTCCCCTTTCCAGCTAGTATATGGAGTTGAGGTAGTTTTTCCTTCTCAACTTGCATTACCTGTGGCGAAATTCTTCTAGGATTATCAAGGGGAGCCAGATCATATGATAAGGAGGATTCAACAGTTGGTTGAAGTGTAGCAGACTCGGGAACAACTTGTAGATAAGGCATATGATCATTAAATAAAGATCAAGCAAGCATTCGACAAGAAGGTGAACAAAGAGGATTTTCAACTGGGAAATCTGGTGCTCAAGTGGGATGCACCGAGACAAGATAAAGGCAAGCACAGTAAATTTGAATCTTTATGGGTTGGCCCTTTCGAAATTGTTAGAAAAACAGGACCGCGGAGCAATAAAATAAAACAAATGTAGAAACAAAACATAGAAGACACACAATACAAGAGAGACACAGATTTACGTGGTTCACCCAGTGTGGGCTATGTCCACCAGAGAAATTGCCAGGTCCTTCCTTTATTATTATCCAG
>JASDQU010505525.1:31973-45255 GCA_032191745.1 Picea mariana | reverse complement strand
GGTGGGCATTTCAACCATGATGGAAAGGTGATTTGTGGTTTATGACAAAGAGATATTTGAATACAATTCCTAAATATTTATATAATGAGGTTATTTTAAATTATATTGTCAATTTTTTTTATTAGGAAGGAATTATTCACGGACAGGTGAGAGGACCTAAATATTTATACATGAACACTGAATGTTTTATTGAGCATCAAGTCTATCTTCTCGATATGTAGCTCCCAAGGATGTTGAATCTATCTTCTCGATATGTAGCTACCAAGGATTTTGAATGTAATTTTTAAAAGATTACATAATAAATTTATTTTAAAGTATGATGTCAATTATTTTAACATGAAGGAATTATTGAGGGAGGAACCAAACATTTACACATGAACATCAAATGCCCTCTTAAGCATTAAGTTTTTTGCAAGAAGATATTGAGAGGTAGGGAGAGGAGCCAAACATTTAGACATGAACATCAAATGCCCTCATAAACATACATCAAGTTTTGATATGTAGTTTATATTTCTTGTTCATCTTATTTGTTAGATTTTTTTTTTTATAAATAAAATGCTTTCACTTTTTATATTAATATGTAGAATAATGGTTCATACATTTTATGAAGAAAACAAAAAACCATTTAAACAATTATCGAAGCATTCAATTGACATAAAAAAATTGTCTTATCAAAGATTAAATTTATGCCTAGATAAAATAAAAACATCATTAAAGTTGTATGATTTATAGTTAAATAAAAAATATAAAAAAGAACAATTAATTAGTGAATTATATTAGAGGGTCACATGATGTAGTTGTTGGGATATTGTTTGCATTAGGAGGACAATGTTTCTATTATGGGGTTAACCCCCATCCATTTGTTGTGAGTTTAGGATCTTCGAAGACTCGCCCCCATCCATTGCTCTTATGCTTGAGCTCCATTGGTAGCTATGTAACATGGATAGCAAGGTGTTGGTGACATGGATCTCCAGCTAGATCTTGTTAATCTCCCCTGCCATCGTTCCTCAACTACTCTTCAACTGCCACATTTAACTCTTCTTCCTTCCTACATTCTTCTTCTATGTATATAGATTTTTCTTTTTGTTAGCGCATTTGAGAATCTTCTCACGTCTCTTGTAGAAGATTAAGGACGAATGATGAATGTATGAATCAAAGAGCAACTCTGTTTTGATTAAGGAATTAATAAAAACTCTATCTTGTGTTAATATCTTTGTTATAAACTGTTATTGGGTTCTTTCCTCTCTTTCTCTTTAGGAATTCGACATTTTGTTTGTCTCTATTTTTTACTAGCAATGTGGTATCAGAGTATGTCAATGGTATTTGATGATGTCCAAAAACTTGAAGCTACTAGAGTTGATGTTGAAGAGGATTCAAAAGAATCTATAAGTATTGAAGAATGATAAAGTTATAGACTGAGCAAGTTGATCGAAGGTTGGAGAAAGCAAGTTGTTGTTTTTTTTGGAGTTGCAAAGAGATTGCAAATCTCAAAGGGGAAAAATTTTAGGGGTTTTAATCATACAAAAGGGTCTTACAAAGATTGGAAAAGGAAACATAGGAATAACAATAAAAAGGGGAAATTTTTTATTTTAAACAAATCATGACATGAGAAAGTGGAAGCATTTCACAACCCTATACTCCAATTTTTAATGGCAAAAATTATGACTATTGGAGTATAAAAATGAAAACCCTGTTTTGTTCCTAGGATGTTTGGGATTTGGTTGAAAATGGGTTTCCTGAACTAGTAGGCCAACAAGCTTATCAGGCTCTTTCACAAGATGAGAAGGATTTGTTGAAAGAAAATAAGAAGAAGGATTCCAAAGCATTATTTTTTATTCAATAGGCAATGGAGGAATCATTTTTTCCAAAAGTAGCATCTTCCACAAGATCAAAACATGCATGTGAAAGTTTGAAAACAACATACCAAGGCACAAGCAAGGTAAAAACAACAAAATTACAAATTCTTAGAAGGGATTTTGAAAACTTGCAAATGAAGGATACAGATTCAATAGATTCATGCTTCACACATGTAATGGCAATAGAAAATAAACTTAGATCATGTGGAAAAATCATTGGATATCAAAAGGTTGTAGAGAAAATACTTAGAAGTTTACCTACAAAGTTGGATCCAGATGTAATAGCCATTGAGGAATCCAAATATCTCACTAAGCTATCAGTAGATGAATTAATGGGATCACTCTTATCACATGAGAAAATATTAAATCAAATAGGGACATCATCATTGGAGAATGCATTCAAGACTTAGCTTTCATTACAATAGAGGTAGAGGGTGTTTTACACCAAGAGGAGGAAGAGAAAATACGGAATTTGAAAGCATAAGGCCAACATGAAGCCCACATGCTAATTCTACACCAACAAGAGGAAGGGGGGGAAGTCATTCTCATAGTCATCATCAAGCAGAAAGGTATGATAAATCAAACATCCAATGCCATTATTGCAATAAATTTGGGCATTTTACATCAGAATGTAGGAAAAACAATATGACATGAATAAGAAAAAGGAACATTTTACAAATGAAAACCAACCCAACAATAATGAATAAAACACCATATTGATAACATGCAATGTGGCACAAAAGAGTTCCAAAAGAAGTATGGTTCATAGATAGTGGTTGTAGTAATCACATGAGTGGAAGTAAGGATATGTTTGAAAAAATGGATGATTCAATAAAATCATAAGTAAAATTGGGAAATGATCACTGTGTTTGAATCATAGGTAAAGGGTCAATTAACATAAGAACTAAGAAAGGTGAGGAGAAGCATATTTCATATGTATATTATGTTCCTGGACTACAACACAATCTCATAAGCATTGGACAACTAGTGCAAACAGGATATAGAATATACTTTGAAAATGGTGAATGTGTGATTCTAGACAAGAAACCAAGAAATAGGTTGATTGCAAAAGTTGAAATGACAAAAAATAAGATGTTTCCACTTAGAATTCAAAGTGAACTATTCTTAGAGCCACAAGGATTTCAAAAGGTTGTCAAGTTAGCTTTTACAGCTTCACACAAAAATGAATCTTGGCTATGGCATTTAAGACTTGGACATTTAAACTTCAAAGGATTACAACTATTATATAAGAAAAGAATGATATATGGATTTCCACCAATAGAGCCACTTAAGACAACATGTGAGAGTTTCATATTGGCAAAGAAACATAGGAAAACATTTCCATTTGGGAAGTCTTATAGGGCAAAACATCTACTTGAGATATTCCATTCAGATCTTTGTGGACATATGAAAACACCATCCATAAGTGGAAGACTTTATTTCTTGACATTTATCGATGATTTAAGTAGAAAAGTATGGGTTTATTTTTTGAAATACAAATTAGATGTATTTGTTGTTTTTGAGTTAAAGGAAAAAGTTGAGAAAGAAAGTGGATACTATATCAAAACATTGAGAACCGATCGTGGTGGTGAATATATATCAAATGATTTTCAGAATTTTTGCAAAGAAAATGGCATAAGGAAACAATTTACAACAAGGTATTCTCCTAAACAAAATGGAGTAGCTGAGAGAAAGAATAGAATAATTATGGAAATGGCACGAAGTATGATAAAAGAAAAACACCTACCAAATGAGTATTGGGTTGAAGCGGTTGCATGTTCGGTATACATACTAAATAGATGTCCAACAAAAGTAATGATAAATAAAACACCAGAAGAAGCTTGGAGCAAAAGGAAGCATAATATAACACATTTGAGAGTCTTTGGATGTGTAGCATACTCATTAATACATCAAGAGTTGAGAAAGAAACTAGATGATAGAGGAGAGAAGTACATATTTGTGGGATATAATGAACAATCCAAGGCATATAAATTATACAATCTTATCAAAAAGAATTTGATAATAAGCTATGATGTTGAGTTTGTTGAAGAAGAAGCATGGGATGGTAGCATAGATAAGGCAACTACAATTGCAGCTGGTGTTCCACAAGAGAATAAAGAGAATGAAACTCAATTTTTGAATCCTACTACAAAAGAAAATGTTCCTACAATGCCTTCTAAGGCACCTACCACTTCAAATCCAACTACCCCAGCAAATAATAACAAGAATGAGTCTTCTAATCCAACCCTTTCATCACTAAGATCAAGGTCTATAAACACTTCAAAGAAGACACGTAGTCTAAGAGAAATTTATGATGGAATACAAGAGGTTGAAAATGATGATTTATGCTCTAATTTTGCATTCTTAAAACAAGTTGATCTAGTTTATTTTGAATATTCCATTAAAGACAACAAATGGATTGCAGCCTTGAATGAAGAAATTCATTCCATTGACAAGAATCAAACTTGGGATCTGTTAGAGATTCCTAAAGGAAAGGATGTGATTGGAGTTAAATGGGTTTACAAGACAAAGTATAATGTTGATGGAAAAGTAGAAAAACACAAGGCAAGACTAGTAGCTAAAGGCTTCACACAACATCCTGGAATAGACTACAATGAAACATTCACACCTGTGGCAAGATTGGATACAATAAGGATGGTCTTATCTATTGCAACTCAAAACAATTGGAAGGTTTACCAAATGGATGTTAAATCAACATTCTTGAATGGAATTTTAGAAGAAGAAGTATATATAAAAAAACCACCTAGTGGGAGAAGAATATAAGTTATACAAACCGAAAAATGCACTATATGGTTTGAAACAAGCTCCTAGAGCTTGGTATACCAGGATATATTCTTATTTTGTGAACAATGGGTTTAGAAAGTGCGGAAATGAACCAACTTTATATGTCAAAGTGAATGATGAAGGGGAAATCTTGATAGTGTGTTTGTATGTAGATGATTTGATATTCACATGTAACATGCCAATTAACTCACTCAAGGAATCCATGGAAAGAGAGTTTGATATGACTGATTTGAGGCTCATGAAATATTTTCTTGGGATAGAGGTAAGTCAAAATAAACAAGGATATTTTATATGTCAAATCAAGTATGCTAATGATGTGTTGAATATATTTAAGATGGAAAATGTAAATCCAGCTCCTACTCCCATTTCATTGGGATTAAAGTTTAGCAAGGATGATAAAAGTCCTAGTGTTGATGCAAATTCATTCAAGAGATTAGTTGGTAGCCTTATGTATCTAACCGCCACAAGATCAAATATCATGTATGGGGTTAGTCTCATTTCTAGATTCATGAACAAACCAAAGGGATCACATTGGAAAGATGGAAAAAAAGTTTTAAGGTATATAGCTAGAACAAAGAGCTTTGGAATTTTATATACATCTTCAGATAATTACAAATTGATTGGATATACAGATAGTGACTGGGGAGGTAGCATGGATGATAGAAAAATCACTTCAGGGTATATCTTTGATCTAGGATAGGGAGCTATCTCTTGGAAATCAAAGAAACAACCAATTGTGACACTCTCGTCAGCTAAAGAAGAATATGTTGCAGCCACATCAGTTTTTTGCTAAGTAGTATGGATCAAGAGAGTACTTTCATGTTTGAGGCATCCACAAGAAGAACCTACAAAAATTTATTGTGATAATAATTTAGCAATTGCTTTATCTAAAAATCATGTCTTTCATAAACGAAGTAATCATATTGATACATGATATCATTTCATTCAAGAATTGGTGAACAATGGTGACACATATCTTGAATTTTCCAGGTCCAAAGAACAACTAGTAGACATTTTCACAAAGCTACTTGCACATAATATTTTTTAGTATCTCTAGGAAGAAATTGGTATTGTAGACATACATGACAGTGAATATTAAGGGGGAGTGTTGGTGACACCTCCAGCTAGATCTTGTTAATCTCCCCTTCCATCATTCCTCAAATACTCTCCAAATGCCGCATTTAATTATTCTTCCCTCCTTCTCCATTGTTCTTCTATGTATCTAGACTTTTCTTTTTGTTAGCATATTCGAGAAGCTTTTCCTGTCTCTTGGAGAAAAGCTCTCTTTTGAAACTTTTTTCGGTTGGATACTTTGTTTATGAATAAATGATGAATGTATGAATCAAAGAGCATCGACAACTTTGTTTGATTAAGGAATTAATAAAAACTATGTCTTGTTTTAATATCTTTGCTATAAACTAGTATTGGGTTCTTTCCTCTCTTTCTCTGTAGGGATTCAACATTTTGTCTGTCTCTGTTTTTTACCATCATAAGGGACATAGTTCTATATTTTTTAAATCTTGGAACTTCACAGACTCAGAGTAGAGTTTATCTTCTACATCATTCTTGACATAAACATTTTGATGCATTCTTGATCTGGAATGGATCATCATATAATTTGTCATCTATTTTGGTACTTTCTAGGTGGAAAAATTGGGGTTGTTGACTTGTAGGGCCCATTTTAGAGGCAGGTCATGCTTTGGAGATTTGGGGTCTAGAACCTTCCAAATCCTATTTGAAGTATTGAACGGTCATCTATGGGGTCAAAAAATTTCAAGCATAGCTCCTATCCTCTTAATTTTGTTTTTCACTTCAAGAACTTACATTGGCATGAAAATGACATCATCTGAAGTTTGTATGTAGAAGTTGCACCTCCCACAAGTTGACCTATGTTGTTGATCACCATGGTAATGAGTGGATGCCACGTTAGCTTCCAATACTCACACATGTGGAGCTAATCACCCAAGGAATTTCAAGATTATTCTAGAGGGTCCAAAACACTAACAATAATTGAGGGTTGAGGCATGAAAAACCCCTAACCCTAATCCTAGATGGCTATAAGGTTATGTTAAATATTGGGCTTCTAGGAAAGGTAGGGGTTCCATTCTTATTGTATTTATTATTGTTCCATGGGAGAGTAGATAATTGGGAATGGGATATTGAGGGAGATAATAAGGAGGAGGAGATATTGTAGCAACCATATTGGCCATAGTGTCCATGGCATCTCCATAGTGAGATCCCCTTTCTTTTTACTCGCATTTTCCCATATCACGTTTTCATTGTGTGGATGGTGTGTCATTTCTTGTCTCTTTCATTTCAATATGTTTATCTTACTTAGGTAATTTTTATGTTAAATTTAGAAATATTAAGTCTTCAATATTCACTAGAATATTACATAGTAAAAATATTGTACAAAACATTATAAGATATGTTGTAATGAACTATTCCAATTAAACACCCATGATTGTAGATCAGTTGTGTGTTGAGATTGAATGTTGACCAACATAAGCTCCAAAATCAATCAAGTGAGACAAAGAGTTCTTTTCGAGGGGGACTCTATCATAGTGAAACATTTGATGATCTAAAAGTCCATTAACTAGCGTATATGTGTCATATACATCTCCACATTCCTTGTTTTCATTTGTATTAATTACAAATGCATATGGAAACATTTTAGGGAACCATGGTGATGTCAAGTAAAATATGTGTGATGTGCATTTGTGAAAAATTGATTCCACATTTTCCATATAGTATAAAGAATATCAACCCTCGTCCATTTCTACATAGAATGGAACTCAAGAAATCATAGGAGAGAATCCTCAAAAGGGGACAACTTCTAAGATATGGTAGACTGGCTACAAAAATTAATACCCCAACCCAATATAGAATCAACACTTGATCATAACATATGTTTCATGGTTCTAGTCTTATTACACAAAGGAACTTTTGGTTATAGGACCCTTAGATGTATTCTTCAATATTTGGTACATACATAAATCACCTTCAATTAAGGACCATGCAAATCATGCCTTCTTAGGCTCCAAATAATATTTCAAGATTTCTTTGAAGGTATGTTGCCATGTGTTTCTCTTAGATTTGAGCATCCAATCCTGGTTTAACTTTGCATATGCAATTGAATTGAATATAAATGATTTGTGATCTTTTTTCATCTCATGCTTCTTAAAAATCTTTGTCGTATTCCATGCACAAGGGTTGCAAGACAATCTTCAAAAATATTTATTTAAGCATGAAACTCTAAATTTTGTCAATAATATCTTTTTCAATATTTATACAATTAAACTTGGCCTTAAGGGTTGTCAAGCCCTTTGAATCAATTTCCCCAACATAGTAAAAACTTTTGGTAGTCTTAATACCTCCTTAAAATTCTTTGTCGTATTCCATGCACAAGGGTTGCAAGACAAGCTTCAAAAATATTTATTTAAGTATGAAACTCTAAATTTTTTCAATTATATGTTTTTCAATATTTATACAATTAAACTTGGCCTTAAGGGTTGTCAAGCCCTTTGAATCAATTTCCTCAACATAGCAAAAATTTTTGGTAGTCTTAATACCTCTTTTGATGATTCTCTTAACTAAAAGAAGAGGTAGGGGTAATTTTTTCCTTCACAGTAAAGAATGGTGACTACCACAAGTTATGATCTTTAAAAGGAAAACTTGTTCTTATGGAATCTCTAGACCAATGTATGCTCGATAACATCTTGTTATGATTTTTATATGTTTTTGAATAGAAATGTGTCATTAACAACAACAAATGTGAGAGTGATTAGAAGAATCTTTAAATTTAGGTTTCTACACACCTTTTGATGATGTATATCTGAGCCAAGGTGATCTCAGAGTAATTAGAAGAATCTTTAAATTTAGGTTTCTACCCACCTTTCGATGATGTATATCTCACCCAAGGTGATCTCCACAAGGAGGTTGCACCGCACTCCTCAAAAAGGAAATTCCCAACACAGATTTCAAGAGATAGCCAAGGAATCCTCCTAAAGGAGGATACACCCACCTTGCCAACAAGTTCCAGCTAAGCATTCAACACTTAAAGGTCTCATCCTATTTTCTAGATTTTTGTTTTTACTCGAGTATATTTATGTAGATGTATATTTCCAACCCTCTTGATACATGGAAGAGTTATTTAATATTTATTCATATTGTTGTAGTGTTATATAAATTTTAGTTGGCCCCCATAATAAATTTTAAGCAATTTTTTCCCTAAGACGTTATTGTTCTCTTCATTTTCTCTTGTTGCTTGTTATTGGAAATATTTTTGGGTTGTCTAGTGTGTTTCATATCTCAACTAGGGTTTTTGCACATTGAGAGGTTAGAAACACATCATTTTGTATAAGATATCATTGGTACAAACTGTCTCCCAGGATCAACACCTCACTAAGCCATAAGAATTTGGGAATACCAGATCTTGCTCATTGGAGTGTTCCCTCCACCTAGATCTACATCTACACTTGCTCTCATCTTTCTCCCTATCTCGATTATGAATGGAAGTGGAAGCCTTTCTTTGATAAGAGGATTTCACTAGATCTAGTCCATGGAAGCCAAATTCTCCCACCTAAATCTTATTGGATAGTGTTTCAGGTTTGTTTTCCATTTTCGTTTTAGTTATATTTCTAAAGATTTATCTGACACACCATCCATAGTAGTTTCACTTGGATTTTATCTTCCATTATTGGCATGCCTTAGAACAACTTCTACATTCCCCTAACACACTAGGTTTTGTAGGTCCTTTGATTGAAACCCTTATCTTCTTCCCAGTGAAGGTGCTAGCATTCCACTACCTTTAGTTTTTTACAATATCAACCCCTTAGCTATACTCATGGACCCTCATCAAAAGCCCTTATCTTATGAGATAGAAACACCTCAAGCACCTTACATCCAAACCTCATGATACTACTACACAAATTCCTTTTTAATATACCTCAACCCTCCATCTTCCATCTCAATAAGAAGATCACACTACCCAAACATGGAGGGTAGATGAATGATGGGGCTTTGGATTCTTTTATTAGTAGCCTCATAACTTACTTCTAAAGAAACCCTAATCTCGCATAGGATCAACATTTTCTCATGGATAACAACCACTTGGAAGGAATCACTCGAGCTTGGTAGTAGTCTTAATAGATTGATATGCAAGCTGAATGAGGATGCCACCCCAAATTTTCAAAGAGTATCATCATCTAGTAAGATTTATGTGATGCCCTTTGACAACAAATTTACTCTCCATGCTACTTGTGACTAATATGTTATCTAGATGGTATCACCTTGGTCAAGCACCTAGGTAGATAATACAAAAATACATCAAGGTGTTCACTCAACTTCAACACCAAATTCTAGATCTAGAAGTGTTACTGTTAAATTTAATTCTAGTTTGTTGGATTTTTTTAAATTTGAAGTTTCGATGTTTAAAAGAAGTTCCCTTAGACTGGGCCTTCCAATGTGCCTTAATTGTTGAATCCAAAGTTCAACGGTGCCCTAATTTCCAACCCTTGCCAAACCCTAACTCTCCTACCTCCTCTCACACTCAAGAGTTCCTAGACCGTCTAGTCTCTAAAACCTTCAAATTGATAGTCCTTCTACTCCTTGCCCTATGACACTACCATTACACACACACACATTACAATAAATTGTCATGTTCTTAACCCTCTAGTGACATCCCAAGTATTAGACCAATCATACTTGGAATTTAATGGCCCACCCAAATATCCCTCCCCTCCAACAAATCCTGAAATCATTTCTTTATCCAACCCGAGCACTATTGACCCCTCTCTTATTTTGCTAACCTTTGACAACACCATATCATCTCCTACCTTCCTCCTTTATCATAAATAACAAGTAAAGGACAAGACAACTAGCATGATACTTGATAACAACAACTAAAAGAATATTGTCTCCCACTATTTTGTGCAACATCTTCAGCTTCCCACAACCCCTCATCCCTCTCCTTATCATTTTAGTTGGATAAAACAACATTGACCTGGCTTGCTCATTAACTAGCATTATGCAGTCACCTTTGCTATTGGACCCTTCAAAAACAACGTCAATTGTGAAGTAGTCTCACTAGATTGTTCTGACTACATCCTCGAGGTTCCTTACTAGCAACAACACAAGGCTCTATATGATGCTCACTAAAATACCTACATTGTCATAGCACAGTTCAACAACTCAACCTCAATAAACATTTTTCTCTACATGTTTTCTTTAACCCAACTCCCACACACCTAGGATCACTGCAACTTCCTTCTATTCATCATCAATACACCACCCCATCCATCCCCTAACTACTTTCCATAGTACCTATCCCTACATGTCATCCACCCTATCACAACCTTATATATTATATCCAAACCCCTTACAACCCAACCATCTTTGCAAGCCCTTCTTTGCATTCCCCTCTAGCCTATTCCTTCCTTTACGCCCACTGCTCTCAACTTGCATTAAACAAATCATAGCCCTATAGCTGCAACAAGATCCCATAGAACAAAAGAGCTGTCAACGTTCACAAGCTTCAGGTAGCTAGAGCTCCCTTAAACAATAGCAGGAATTTATTTTATGTACTAGCACCCCCTAACACATAGTATCGGTTCCAGTTCTTAGGCATCAAATAAGCTTCTCAATAGCACCGATTCCCTCTCTTGTGGGCACAATCGCTAAGCATCACTCCAAGCTTATACAACTTAGCACACATTGAGGGCACTCCCAACCACTGCAATGCACTACGACCAACCACTTATTCTCCATCAAGGTAACCATCAAGCTCTTCTAGCACAACGGGATCTACTAACACCACACCTTTCTAGGAAGTATCTAGTAGGGCTCTCTTCAGTGCCTTCTAATGTTAGGCCTCACTCTTTTTCTTTGTAGGTTCACCACTAGCACACCAGGTCTACACTTATTCACTCATGGGCTCAAGATGTCTCATTCAACTAGTCTTCGCTGAACCCTAGCTCTCCATGGGTTAGTGTCCGCTTGCAGTTTGATCAAGGGAACCATACTACGCATCACTCCCTTTCTAGGATGTTTTATCATGATCACTCTATTCCCCTCATCTCATCCCACATTGACTCCTATTGGGACAGATAGTCTTTCCACCATCCTGGCATCATACTTCCGCATATTTCTTCTGCCATATTTCTAGGGGATTTCGGAGGTATTTTCAAGTCCTTATTAGGTACCTCTCCTTCAGCCACCTAGACTAACACATCACACTAACCATCCTCATCTAACACACACTCAGACTAGTAGGGCGACGCCACATATTTTTAAGTAGGGTTTAACATAGTCTACACACCAATTTTCATGAGACCGGGGATAGACAACACTTTCTTCTGCATACGACACCACACAAGCACTTCTCAGGCCTTCTCCCACCTCCAGCACATTGTTTTTGGCCAACTCTTCATCACTGTATGGTTAAGTTTAGGATTCACACAACTAGTGTCTCGTACTTCGTTTTATCTCTAGGACTATGCATAGCTTCAACATTAGATAATTATCTCATCATCTCATTAAGTTTTATTTCCCTCACACAACTCGTCTTTAGGTTTCCATCAATATCTCTTCTAAACTATTCTATATCTACAAAAACACAACATCAACATTTCACCTCACTTTTAGATCATAAGGGCTAGTTCGAACACTTACAACCAAAATTTTAAAAAATTAGCAATCAATTTTACTAAAATTGAATGGCTTGAATTTCAACTAAAACAAAGATGAAAAAGGCTAAAATGGTGCATGGCTTAAATTTCAATGAAAACAAAGAAGAAAAGGGCTAAAATTTGACCTTTATCTTGCTTCTGATTTTAAATTTCAACACATTTTCAGCAAAAATAAAGTCATTTTACTGTTGGTAATTGATGTAGTCTTGTCATGATGCAATCTATTTACAGTTTTCTTTTATGTCGGTTAGTATTTAGATATAGATTGTCTCACTAAATAATGCATGCAAAATGCATGAGTAGTTTTCTAAAATCAATTGTTGTAAGCATTCAATCAGGAGTAGCTAACTATTTGTTCTATGAGGCTATGTATTGTTATAAAGATCAAGGTTAATCACAATGAACGCAACCTTTTTTGTGCAATTACAATTCTTTCTTCTTTCTATGATATTGTGATTTAATCATTTAGTATTTAGTATATTGTTATGCTATTTCATTGAATGATTATCTAGTCCATAGATAGGTCTACATAGATCCTTCATTTGGTATCAGAGTTGGTTGTTGTTTTAGGGTAATCATGTCAAACTCTAATTCATTGCCCATTCCAGAATTTAATGCAAGTGATTATGATTATTGTTGCATCAAGATGATGACCTTTTTGATAGGGAAAGATCTATGGGAGATTGTAGAAACGGGACCACTCTTAATGCAAATGATAGAGTAGCTAGGAAGGAATCTAGAAGGAAGAATGCTCAAGCTTTATTTCATATTCAAATTGCTCTTGATAAAAGCTTGTTTCCAAGAATTGCAGGTGAAAAGGCAGCAATGGATGCCTGGAAGAATCCACAAGAAGCTTACAGCTCTACAAGAATCTTACCAAGGCAGTGATCAAGTCAAAGTTGTCAAGATATAGACATTGAAAAGAGAATTTGA
>JASDQU010505525.1:20111-30846 GCA_032191745.1 Picea mariana | reverse complement strand
GAAAAACACCTACCAAATGAGTATTGGGTTGAAGCGGTTGCATGTTCGATATACATACTAAATAGATGTCCAACAAAAGCAATGATAAATAAAACACCAGAAGAAGCTTGGAGCAAAAGGAAGCATAATATAACACATTTGAGAGTCTTTGGATGTGTAGCATACTCATTAATACCTCAAGAGTTGAGAAAGAAACTAGATGATAGAAGAGAGAAGTGCATATTTGTGGGATATAATGAACAATCCAAGGCATATAAATTATACAATCTTATCAAAAAGAATTTGATAATAAGCTATGATGTTGAGTTTGTTGAAGAAGAAGCATGGGATGGCAACATAGATAAGACAAATACAATTGCAGCTAGTGTTCCACAAGAGAATAAAGAGAATGAAACTCAATTTTTGAATCCTACTACAAAAGAAAATGTTCCTACAATGCCTTCTAAGGCACCTACCACTCCAAATCCAACTACCCCAGCAAGTAATAACAACAATGAGTCTTCTAATCCAACACTTTCATCACTAAGATCAAGGTCTATAAGCACTTCAAACAAGACACGTAGTCTAAGAGAAATTTATGATGGAATACAAGAGGTTGAAAATGATGATTTATGCTCTAATTTTGCATTCTTAAAACAAGTTGATCTAGTTTATTTTGAAGATTCCATTAAAGACAGCAAATGGATTGTAGCCTTGAATGGAGAAATTCATTCCATTGACAAGAATCAAACTTGGGATCTATTAGAGCTTCCTAAAGGAAAGGATGTGATTGGAGTTAAATGGGTTTACAAGACAAAGTATAATGTTGATGGAAAAGTAGAAAAATACAAGGCAAGACTAGTAGCTAAAGGCTTCACACAACATCCTGGAATAGACTACAATGAAACATTCACACCTGTGGCAAGATTGGATACAATAAGGATGGTCTTATCTATTGCAACTCAAAACAATTGCAAGGTTTACCAAATGGATGTTAAATCAACATTCTTGAATGGAATTTTAGAAGAAGAAGTATATATAAAAAAACAACCTAGTGGGAGAAGAACATAAGGTATACAAATTGAAAAAGGCACTATATGGTTTGAAACAGGCTCCTAGAGCTTGGTATACCAGGATATATTCTTATTTTGTGAACAATGGGTTTAGAAAGTGTGGAAATGAACCAACTTTGTATGTCAAAGTGAATGATGAAGGGGAAATCTCGATAGTGTGCTTGTATGTAGATGATTTGATATTCACATGTAACATGCCAATTAACTCACTCAAGGAATCCATGGAAAGAGAGTTTGATATGACTGATTTGAGGCTCATGAAATATTTTCTTGGGATAGAGGTAAGTCAAAATGAACAAGGATATTTTATATGTCAAATTAAGTATGCTAATGATGTGTTGAATATATTTAAGATGGAAAATGTAAATCCAGCTCCTACTCCCATTTCATTGGGATTAAAGTTTAGCAAGGATGATAAAAGTCCTTGTGTTGATGCAAATTCATTCAAGAGATTAGTTGGTAGCCTTATGTATCTAACCACCACAAGATCAGATATCATGTATGGGGTTAGTCTCATTTCTAGATTCATGAACAAACCAAAGGGATCACATTGGAAAGATGGAAAAAGAGTTTTAAGGTATATAGCTAGAACAAACAACTTTGGAATTTTATATACATCTTCAGATAATTACAAATTGATTGGATATACAGATAGTGACTGGGGAGGTAGCATGGATGATAGAAAAATCACTTCGGGGTATATCTTTGATCTAGGATAGGGAGCTATCTCTTGGGAATCAAAGAAACAACCAATTGTGACACTCTCATCAGCTAAAGAAGAATATGTTGCAGCCACATCAGTAGCTTGCTAAGTAGTATGGATCAGGAGAGTACTTTCATATTTGAGGCATCCACAAGAAGAACCTACAAAAATTTATTGTGATAATATTTCTGCAATTGCTTTATCTAAAAATCATGTCTTTCATAAACGAAGTAATCATATTGATACATGATATCATTTCATTCGAGAATTGATGAACAATGGTGACATATATCTTGAATTTTGCAGGTTCAAAGAACAACTACTAGACATTTTCACAAAGCCGCTTGCACATAATATTTTTTAGTATCTCTAGGAAGAAATTGGTATTGTAGGCATACATGACAGTGAATATTAAGGGGGAGTGTTCGTGACGTGGATCTCTAGCTAGATCTTGTTAATCTCCCCTTCCATATTTCCTCAAATACTCTCCAAATGCCGCATTTAATTATTCTTCCCTCCTTCTCCATTGTTCTTCTATGTATCTAGACTTTTCTTTTTGTTAGCATATTCGAGAATCTTTTCCTGTCTCTTGGAGAAAAACTCTGTTTTGAAACTTTTTTCGGTTGGATACTTTGTTTATGAATAAATGATGAATGTATGAATCAAAGAGCATCAACAAGTCTGTTTGATTAAGGCATTAATAAAAACTATGTCTTGTTTTAATATCTTTGTTATAAATTACTATTGGGTTCTTTCCTCTCCTTCTCAGTAGGGATTTGACATTTGTCTGTCTTTGTTTTCTACCATCACAAGGGGCATAGTTCTATATTTTTTAAATCTTGGAACTTCACAGACTCACAGTAGAGGTTAGCTTCTACATCATTCTTGACATAAACATTTTGATGCATTATTGATCTGGAATGGATCATCATATAATTTGTCATCTATTTTGGTACTTTCTAGGTGGAAAAATTGGAGTTGTTGACTTGTAGGGCCCATTTTAGAGGCGGGTCATGCTTTGGAGATTTGGGGTCTAGAACCTTCCAAATCCTATTTGAAGTATTGAACGGTCATCTATGGGGTAAAAAAATTTCAAGCATAGCTCCTATCCTCTTAATTTTGTTTTTCACTTCAAGAACTTTACATTGGCATGAAAATCACATCATCTGAAGTTTGTATGTAGAAGTTGCACCTCCCACAAGTTGACCTATGTTGTTGATCACCATGGTAATGAGTGGATTCCACGTTAGCTTCCAATACTCACACATGTGGAGCTAATCGCCCGAGGAATTTCAAGATTATTCTAGAGGGTCCAAAACACTAACAATAATTGAGGGTTGAGGCATGAAAAAACCCTAACCCTAATCCTAGATGGCTATAAGGTTATGTTAAATATTGGGCTTCTAGGAAAGGTAGGGGTTCCATTCTTATTGTATTTATTATTGTTCCATGGGAGAGTAGATAATTGGGAATGGGATATTGAGGGAGATCATAAGGAGGAGGAGATATTGTAGCAACCATATTGGCCATAGTGTCCATCTCCATAGTGAGATCCCCTTTCTTTTTACTTGCATTTTGTAATTGAGAAGAAAAGAGCAAAGCATAGGCCTCACCTTCTAGCTAGGTTTTTCCCATATCGATTTTTCCCAAGTTGCATCACGTTTTCATTGTATGGATGGTGTGTCATTTCTTGTCTCTTTCATTTCAATATGTTTATCTTACTTAGGTAATTTTTATGTTAAATTTAGAAATATTAAGTCTTCAATATTCACTAGAATATTACATAGTAAAAATATTGTACAAAACATTATAAGATATGTTGTAATGAACTATTCCAATTAAACACCCATGATTGTAGATCAGTTGTGTGTTGAGACTAAATGTTGACCAACATAAGCTCCAAAATCAATCAAGTGAGACAAAGAGTTCTTTTCGAGGGGGACTCTATCATAGTGAAACATTTGATGATCTAGAAGTCCATTAACTAGCGTATATGTGTCATATACATCTCCATATTCCTTGTTTTCATTTGTATTAATTGCAAATGCATATGGAAACATTTTAGGGAACCATGGTGATGTCAAGTAAAATATGTGTGATGTGCATTTGTGAATAATTGATTCCACATTTTCCATATAGTATAAAGAATATCAACCCTCATCCATTTCTACATAAAATGGAACTCAATAAATGATAAGAGAGAATCCTCAAAAGGGGACAACTTCTAAGAGATGGTAGACAAGAATGATTGGCTACAAAAATTAAGACCCCAACCCCATATAGAATGAACACTTGATCATAACATATGTTTCATGGTTCTAGTCTTATTACACAAAGGAAATTTTGGTTATAGTACCCTTAGATGTATTCTTCAATATTTGGTCCATACATAAATCACCTTCAATTAAGGACCATGCAAATCATGCCTTCTTAGGCTCCAAATAATATTTCAAGATTGCTTTGAAGGTATGTTGCCATGTGTTTCTCTTAGATTTGAGCATCCAATCATGGTTTAACTTTGAATACGCAATTGAATTGAATATAAATGATTTATAATCTTTTTTCATCTCATGCTTCTTAAAAATCTTTGTCGTATTCCATGCACAAGGGTTACAAGACAAGCTTCAAAAATATTTATTTAATCATGAAACTCTAAATTTTCTCAATAATATCTTTTTCAATATTTATACAATTAAACTTGACCTTAAGGGTTGTCAAGCCCTTTGAATTAATTTCCCCAACATAGTAAAAAATTTTAGTAGTCTTAATACCTCCTTAAAACTCTTTGTCGTATTCCATGCACAAGAGTTGCAAGACAAACTTCAAAAATATTTATTTAAGTATGAAACTCTAAATTTTTTCAATAATATGTTTTTCAATATTTATACAATTAAACTTGGCCTTAAGAGTCGTCAAACCCTTTGAATCAATTTCCTCAACATAGTAAAATTTTTTGGTAGTCTTAATACCTCTTTTGATGATTCTCTTGACTTAAAATAGAGGTAGGGGTAATTTTTTCCTTCACATGAAAAAAATGGTGACTACCACAAGTTATGATCTTTAAAAGGAAAACTTGTTCTTATGGAATCTCTAGACCAATGTATGCTTGATAACATCTTGTTATGATTTTTATATGTTTTTGAATAGAAATGTGTCATTAACAACAACAAATGTGGGAGTGATTAGAAGAATCTTTAAATTTAGGTTTCTACACACCTTTTGATGATGTATATCTGAGCCAAGGTGATCTCGGAGTGATTAGAAGAATCTTTAAATTTAGGTTTCTACCCACCTTTCGATGATGTATATCTCACCCAAGGTGATCTCCACAAGGAGGTTGCACCGCACTCCTCAAAAAAGAAATTCCCAACACGGATTTCAAGAGATAGCCAAGGCATCCTCCCAAAGGAGGATACACCCACCTTGCCAACAAGTTCCAGCTAAGCATTCAACACTTAAAGGGCTCATCCTATATTCTAGATTTTTGTTTTTACTCGAGTATATTTATGTAGATGTATATTTCCAACCCTCTTGATAGATGGAAGAGTTATTTAATATTTATTCATATTGTTGTAGTGCTATATAAATTTTAGTTGGCTCTCACACTAAATTTTAAGCAATTTTTTCTCTGAGATGTTATTGTTCTCTTCATTTCCTCTGGTTTCTTATTATTGGAAATATTTTTGGGTTGTCTAGTGTGTTTCATATCTCAACTAGGGTTTTTTCACATTGAGAGGTTAGAAACACATCATTTTGTATAAGAGATCATTGGTACAAACTGTCTCTTGCTTTATCTCTTCCCAGGATCAACACCTCACTAAGCCATAAGAATTTGGGAATACCAGATCTTGCTCATTGGAGTGTTCCCTCCACCTAGATCTACATCTACACTTGCTCTCATCTTTCTCCCTATCTTGGTTCTGAATGGAAGTGGAAGCCTTGCTTTGATAAGAGGATTTCACTAGATCTAGTCCATGGAAGCCAAATTCTCCCACCTAAATCTTATTGGATAGTGTTTCAGGTTCGTTTTCCATTTTTGTTTTAGTTCTATTTCTAAAAATTTATCTGACACACCATCCATAGTAGTTTCACTTGGATTTTATCTTCCATTATTGGCATTCCTTAGAACAACTTCCACATTCCCCTAACACACTAGGTTTTGTAGGCCCTTTCATTGAAACCCTTATCTTCTTCCCAGTGAAGGTGCTAGCATTCCACTACCTCTAGTTTTTAACAATATCAACCCCTTAGCTACACTCATGGACCCTCATCAAAAGCCCTTATCTTATGAGATAGAAACACCTCAAGCACCTTACATCCAAACCTCATGATACTACTACACAAATTCCTTTTTAATATACCTCAACCCTCCATCTTCCATCTCAATAAGAAGATCACACTACCCAAGCATGGAGGGTAGATGAATGAATGGGGCTTTGGATTCTTTTATTAGTAGCCTCATAACTTACTTCTAAAGAAACCCTAATCTCGCATAGGATCAACATTTTCTCATGGATAACAACCACTTGGAAGGAATCACTCAAGCTTGGTAGTAGTCTTAATACATAGATATGGACCTGTATATCAAGCTTAATGAGGATGCCACCTCCAAATTTTCAAAGAGTATCATTATCTAGTAAGATTTATGTGATGCCCTTTGACAACAAATTTACTCTCCATGCTACTTGTGACTAATATGTTATCTAGATGGTATCACCTCGGTCAAGCACCTGGGTAGATAATAAAAAAATACATCAAGGTGTTCACTCAACTTCAACACCAAATTCTAGATCTAGAAGGGTTACTGTTAAATTTAATTCTAGTTTGTTGGATTTTTTTAAATTTGAAGTTTCCATGTTTAAAAGAAGTTCCCTTAGACTGGCCCTTCCAATGTGCCTTAGTTGTTGAATCCAAATTTCAGCGATGCCCTAATTTCCAACCCTTGCAAAACCCTAACTCTCCTACCTCCCCTCACACTCAAGAGTTCCTAGACCGTCTAGTCTCCAAAACCTTCAATTTGATAGTCTTTCTACTCCTTGCCCTATGACACTACCATTACACACACACACATTACAATAGATTTTCATGTTCTTAACCCTCTAGTGACATCCCAAGTATTAGACCAATCATACTTGGAATTTAATGACCCACCCAAAGATCCTTCCCCTCCAACAAATCCTGAAATCATTTCTTTATCCAACCCGAGCACTATTGACCCCTCTCTTCTTTTGCTAACCTTTGACAACACCATATCATCTCCTACCTTCCTCCTTTATCATAAATAACAAGTAAAGGACAAGACAACTAGCATGATACTTGATAACAACAACTAAAAGAATATTGTCTCCCACTATTTTGTGCAACATCTTCAGCTTCCCACAACCCCTCATCCCTCTCCTTATCATTTTAGTTGGATAAAACAACATTGACCTGGCTTGCTCATTAACTAGTATTGTGCAGTCACCTTTGCTATTGGACCCTTCAAAGACAACGTCAATTGTGAAGTAGTCTCACTAGATTGTTATGACTACATCCTCAAGGTTCCTTACTAGCAACAACACAAGGCTCTATATGATGCTCACTAAAATACCTACATTGTCATAGAGCATTTCAACAACTCAACCTCAATAAACGTTTTTCTCTACATGTTTTCTTTAACCCAACTCCCACACATCTAGGATCACTACAACTTCTTTCTATTCATCATCAATACACCACCCCATCCATCCCCTAACTATTTTCCATAGTACCTATCCCTACGTGTCATCCACCCTATCACAACCTTATATATTATATCCAAACCCCTTACAACCCAACCATATTTGCATTCCCCTCTAGCCTATTCCTTCCTTTACCCCCACTGCTCTCAACTTGCATTAAACAAATCATAACCCCATGGCTGCAACAAGATCCCATAGAACAAAAGAACTGTCAACGTTCACACGCTTCAGGTAGCTAGAGCTCCCTTAAACAATAGCAGGAATTTATTTTATGTACCAGCACCCCACAACACATAGTATCGGTTCCAGTTCTTAGGCATCAAATAAGCTGCTCAATAGCACCGATTCCCTCTCTTGTGGGCACAATCATTAAACATCGCTCCAAGCTTATACAACTTAGCACACATTGAGGGCACTCCCAACCACTGCAATGCACTACGGCCAACCACTTATTCTCCATCAAGGCAACCATCAAACTCTTCTAGCACAACGGGATCTACTAATACCACACCTTTCTAGGAAGTATCTAGTAGGGCTCTCTTCAGTGCTTTCTAATGGTAGGCGTCACTCTTTTTCTTTGTAGGTTCACCACTAGCACACCAGGTCTACACTTATTCACTCATGGGCTCAAGATGTCTCATTCAACTAATCTTCGCTGAACCCTAGCTCTCCATGGGTTAGTGTCTGCTTGCAGTATGATCAAGGGAACCATACTACGCATCACTCCCTTTCTAGGATGTTTTATCATCATCACTCTATTCCCCTCATCTCATCCCACATTGACTCCTATTGGGACAGATAGTCTTTCCACCATCCTGGCATCATACTTCTGCATATTTCTTCTGCCATCTTTCCAGGGGATTTAGGAGGTCTTTTCAAGTCCTTATTAGGTACCTCTCCTTCAGCCACCTAGGCTAACACATCACACTAACCATCCTCATCTAACACACACTGAGACTAGTAGGGCGACGCCACATATTTTTAAGTAGGGTTTAACATAGTCTACACACCAATTTTCATGAGACCGGGGATAGACAACACTTTCTTCTACATACAACACCACACAAGCACTTCTCAGGCCTTCTCCCACCTCCAGCACATTGTTTTTGGCCACCTCTTCATCACTGTATGGTTAAGTTTAGGATTCACACAACTAGTGTCTCGTACTTCGTTTTATCTCTAGGATTATGCATAGCTTCAACATTAGATAATTATCTCATCATCTCATTATGTTTTATTTCCCTGACACAACTCGTCTTTAGGTTTCCATCAATATCTCTTCTAAACTATTCTATATCTATGAAAACACAACATCAACATTTCACCTCACTTTTAGATCATAAGGGCTAGTTCCAACACTTACAACCAAAATTTAAAAAAATTAGCAATCAATTTTACTAAAATTGACTATCTTGAATTTCAACTAAAACAAAGATGAAAAAGTCTAAAATGGTGCATGGCTTAAATTTCAATGAAAACAAAGCAGAAAAGGGCTAAAATTTGACTTTTATCTTGCTTCTGATTTTAAATTTCAACACATTTTCAGCAAAAATAAAGTCATTTTAATGTTGGTAATTGATGCAGTCTTGTCAATCATCTGACATGATGCAATCTATTTACAGTTTTCTTTTATGTCGGTTAGTATTTAGATATAGATTGTCTCACTAAATAATGCATGCAAAATGCATGAATAGTTTTCTAAAATCAATTGTTGTAAGCATTCAATCATGGGTAGCTAACTATTTGTTCTATGAGGCTATGTATTGTTATAAAGATCAAGGTTAATCACAATGAACGCAACCTTTTTTGTGCAATTACAATCCTTTCTTCTTTCTATGATATTGTGATTTAATCATTTAGTATTTAGTATATTGTTATTCTATTTCATTGAATGATTATCTAGTCCATAGATAGGCTTGCATAGATCCTTCATTTGGTATCAGAGTTGATTGTTGTTTTAGGGTAATCATGTCAAACTCTAATTCATTGCCCATTCCAGAATTTAATGGAAGTGATTATGATTATTGGTTCATCAAGATGATGACCTTTTTGATAGGGAAAGATCTATAGGAGATTGTAGAAACGGCACCACTCTTAATGCAAATGATAGAGTAGCTAGGAAGGAATCTAGAAGAAAGAATGCTCAAGCTTTATTTCATATTCAAATTGCTCTTGATAAAAGCTTGTTTCTAAGAATTGCAGGTGAAAAAGTAGCCACGGATGCCTGGAAGAATCTACAAGAAGCTTACAACTCTACAGGAAGCTTACCAAGGCAGTGATCAAGTCAAAGTTGTCAAGCTATAGACATTGAAAAGAGAATTTGAGAATTTGAAGATGCAAGAAGTTGAAAATGTAAGTGATTATTGTGTGAGAGTAAAAGATGTAGTCAATAAGATGGCTACACTTGGAGAAATTGTGGACAATGAGGTTTTGATTAAAAAGGTGTTGAGGTCTCTAGCACCAAGGTGGAACCATGTTGCAATAATCATTGAAGAAAGCAAGGATTTATATACTCTTTAGTTTGATCACCTAGCTGGATCTCTTATGTCTCATGAAGAAAGATTGATAGATTCATTTGGAGACAGTGGTGAGAAAGCTTTTTCTTCAAAATTGCAAATTACAAAGTGTTACACATCCAAATCACTCAACTGGATAAGTGTCGCACATACCTCTCGCTTGTCGCAAGTGTCGCAACTTCTGTACAACTTGTCGCAAGTGTCACAAGTTGGTTATAAGGGTGTTGTAAATACTGTTGGATTATGTTACTTTAATGACGACATCACAGAGATGCTTAAAACACCTCATTTACTCAGTTTGAAGGAAGAAAATTGGTCTACTGAAGTCAAACATCTCTTGACACTTTAGAAGGCTTCATAATCAAGGTTTTAGAAGGGGAACGCTCCTCTAACACTACCTGCGGAGTGCTGGCACCCCTCCACCATGGCTGAGAAGCGTTACAACGCTTTTCCACCTCTTTGTAGGAGCGTTATCCAACTTTGAAGTGCTGGCGCTTCTAGGGACCTTTCTGGAAGCGTTATAACACTCTGTGACCTTCTTCAAAGAGCGCTCCCTATTCTGGGTGAACTGTTAAGCCCGGTGAGGAAAATAAGGGGAGAATCATTCGAGTTTAGGAGGCTGTTAAGCTCGAATTCTTGGTTTTTTCAAAAGATCTCTCAAACCAAGGAAGAGGTTTCTAACTGGTTCTAAACATGACTTGAGTGGTTAACCTCTTCCCAACCTATATAAGCAAGCTCTAATGG
>JASDQU010505525.1:3209-17554 GCA_032191745.1 Picea mariana | reverse complement strand
GTTTTAACCACATGTTAGGAAATAAGAAGCTATTCTCTACAATGGATGAGATTTTCAAATCCAAGATAAAGTTGGGTGATGACAAAGCATTGGAGGTTTCCGCAAAAGGAGCTATGGAAGTCCATACTAAAGAAGGTATGAAAAGTGTTAAAGACATTTATTACACTCCACAATTAAAGCATAATTTACTGAGTGTTGGCCAATTGTGTGAGAAAAATTATAAGGTGGTGTTTGAAAATCAACAATGTACAATTTATGATAAGAATAGAGGCAATAAGGTGGTTACAGTTGTGCCTATGTCATAGAATAGGATGTTCCCATTGATGTTTGGAGAACATAACAACCATCTTGCCAATATGGCATATGAAGAAAAAAGTTGGTTGTGGCATCTTAGGTATGGACATTTGAACTTTCATAGTCTCAAGCTTCTAACATCAAAAGAATTAGTTTATGGTTTGCCTAAGGTTCAAGAACAAAAAGATATTTGTGAAGGATGTGCTAAAGGAAAGCATGCAAGATAGAAATTTTCAAAAGGAAATGCATGGAGGGCCCATTATCCACTTCAGTTAATTTGTGGTCCTATGTAGACAAAGAGTTTGGGTAAGTCATCATATTTTATTACTTTTATTGATGATTACTCACGAAAGTGTTGGGTTTATTTTTTGAAGACTAAGGATGAAGCATTTGATACATTCAAGAGGTTTAAAGCCCTTGTGGAAAATGAAAGAGGTTGCAAAATCTTTTTAGAATTATTGTGATATGAATGGCATCAAAAGACAACTCATCACTGCTTACACACCTCAACAAAATGGAGTAGCAGAGAGGAAAAATCGTACAGTGGTGGAAATGGCAAGAAGTATGTTACAAACAAAGCGATTAAGCAATTCTTTTTGGGGTGATGTAGTTGCTACATCTGTATATATTCTCAATAGATGTCCCACAAGTGCACTTGATATAATGACTCCATATGAAGCATGGTATGAAAAAAAGCCTAATGTTAATCATTTTAGAGTCTTTGGTTGTGTAGCCTATGTCCATGTAGTTGATCAAAAGAGACAAAAGTTAAATCCAAAAAGTGAGTTATGCATTTTTGTTGGATATAGTGAAGAAAGTAAGGCTTACAGGTTGTATAATCCCCTCACTAATAGCATTGTTGTGTCAAGAGATGTAATTTTTTATGAAGGGGGAGTTTATGGTCATAAAAAATGCCATGATGATATGTCTAAATCTATTTTGGATAAAGATATTATTGATGATATTGATAATGAACAACTCACTAATATTTCAGTTCCAAGTGCTACAAATCCACCAAGTAGCCCCTCATCTAATTCTTCAGCTCCAAGTGCAAGCCCAACATCAAATTCAAATTCTACAAGGAAAGTAAGAAGATTAAGTGACATTTATCAAAGGAGTAAAAGTCCAACACATGAAGAAAATCCAATAGGTGAGACAGTAAATTTTGCTTTACTTTCCAAGGCTGATTTTGAACCATCATGTTTTAAAGATGCATGTACTAATGAGGTTTGGTTGCAAGCAATGCAAGAAGAGATAGATTCTATTCACAGGAATGATACTTGGGAGCTTACAGAACTTCCACATGACAATAAAAAGATTGGTACTAAATGGGTCTACAAGACTAAGTACAATAGTGATGGGAGTGTTGAAAGACACAAGGAAAGATTAGTTGCTAAAGGTTTCACCTAGAGGTATGGAATTGATTATGAAGAAACATTTGCACCAATAGCAAGACACGAAATTCTTAGAATGATGATTTCATTAGCAGCTCAGAAGAAATGGAGCATTCATCACATGGATGTGAAAAATGCCTTTTTGAATGGGTACTTAGAAGAAGAAGTGTTTGTGGAACAACCACAAGGTTTTGAAGTGCAAGGAAAAGAACATCAAGTATACAAGTTGAAGAAGGCTTTATATGGCCTCAAGCAAGCACCAAGAACATGGTATGCTAGAATTGATGGATATTTTCAGGATAGTGGCTTCAATAGAAGCAAAAGAAGGAAGTAGAACTAATGTATATAAAAACCCAAGAAAAACTTGCATACATTTTCGCTAAGGGAGTTGCTAAAGTCCAGTTTTTGAAACTTCTAGATCAGATTGTGAGTCCTCTCAACATCAAGGGGGAGTATGTTGGTAATTGATGCAGTCTTGTCAATCATCTGACATGATGCAATCTATTTATAGTTTTCTTTTATGTCGGTTAGTATTCATATATAGACTGTCTCACTAAATAATGCATGCAAAATGCATGAGTAGTTTTCTAAAATCAATTGTTGTAAGCATTTAATCAGGAGCAGCTAACTATTTTTTCTATGAGGCTATGTATTGTTATAAAGATCAAGGTTAATCACACTGAAGACAACTTTTTTTGTGCAATTACAATTCTTTCTTTTTTCAATGATATTGTGATTTAATCATTTAGTATTTAGTATATTGTTATGCTATTTCATTGAATGATTATCTAGTCCATAGATAAGCCTGCATAGATCCTTCATTTGGATGGCTAGTACACAAAGTGCAATGATAATTCAAGTAAAGCGTTCATGGTCAGTGATTAAAAAAATATGCTGGTTTGAACACTCTCGGCCTGTACATTATGTTGGAATAAGCTGAGCGTTGTAGAGGTTAAAATGGATACACCTTTTACTTGCAATGCCAGCAGGAGCATGGGTACATTATCCCTGAATACTCTCGTCATTGAACAGCTCAAAATGTATACACATTTTGTTTGAAATGCCAACACCAGCGTGCCTTGTCTAAAAATTTCTCCATTTTTGCAACAGTGAAGTTTGTGCTTGAAGTTCAGTGGAGTGAATACTTTGCTACTTATTGGGATCTTCAGAAAAAGCTGTGAAAAGATTATTGCATGAATTAACCAATGACAAAGGCGATTGAGTGATTCGACTAATTGTGGGATCGACATATATAACTATTACACATTCGCTTTATCTTACTACGAAGTCAAAAAGATTCTTACGCAATTATTTATAAACCCTGGAATAACTCGGCCGTTACCTTTACGCAATTATTTATAAACCCTAGAACACCGTCACCTCCTTTTAATGAGTTTGTTCTTTTGCTTTGAATGGTGCGCATTTCAACCATGATGGAAAGGTGATTTGTGATTTATGACAAGAGAGATGTTGGAATGTATTTCCTAAATATTTATATAATGAGTTTATTTTAAAGTATAATGTCAATTTATTTTTTTAGGAGGAAGGTGAGAGGACCTAAATATTTTAGGTGAACACTGAATATTTTATTGAGCATCAAGTCTATATTCTCGATATGTAGGTACCAAGTATGTTGAATGTATTTTCTTTAAAACAAATATATAATGAGTTTATTTTAAAGTATTATGTCAATTATTTTAGCAAGAAGGAATTATTGAGAGGCATTTGAGAGGAGGTAAATATTTCCCTTAAGCATCGAGTTTATCGCATGAAGAAATTATTTAGAGATAGGTGAGAGGAGCCAAAAATAATTTATTGATATAAAAAAAAATTATCTTTTCACTATAAGTAGTCCAACAACCTAATTTCCTATTAGGTGGTTATGAGTTTGGATAAGTGGTAGAGATGATGATTTGCTTAGGTGAAAATTAAGTAGGACTAGATATATTAGGGCATAGAGGATATATTATACAGGATGAAAATGAGGGGCTAAGATTGGGTGAAAATGTTTCAGGAGCCAAGAATATAATATAGTAGAGCATAGGGTGGTGTTGAAGTATAGGTGTCGAAGTTGTGGATTCCAATCTCTTCCTTCAGTGTCAGTCGAGACCCCTTCACATCCTTCCCTCTATCTAGTTTATCCATCTATTTGAAGGGGTAAGAAGCAGACAAACACAGACAAATAACCCACAAAATAAATTATATTGCTTGATCTCAACACGATTACATTTTCTTTGTATTTATAGAGTCTTTGGAAGACTCTGGAGAATCGAGAAAGTTCTCAGAGGGAAATATCTAGAACCATCGATGGATGTCGGTGGAGCTCTCTCGAAGTTTGGTGGTTGTTGGTAGGTAGAAATTAATACCTCCAACACTCCCCCCTAATTTCTACTACTAATTACATCTTACATCAATATTTATAATGCCCAATGCTTCTATCAAATAATCAAATTGGTCTTGTGCTAAAGCCTTTGTAATTTTCTCCTTTGATCTGCAATGTCTTCTCCTTAACAAATACATGTCTTGGTTAGGTCTTTATCTGAGTCATGTCATCATCTTCAGTTGTTTTATCTTCATATGGTTGGGCTTCCTTCAATGTGCTACCATTACAATGCTTAGGAACCATCACATCAAGTGGTTTCTAGTTGACCACAATCTTTGCTTACTGGTGGTTTTGGCTGACCACAAACCTTGCATGATGAGTTTCATCCTCAAACATTTTTTTCTTCTTCTTTGTACCTGCATAACATTGATTAATGCTTGAATGTTTGCATCTTCCTTTTGCACCTGTAAACAACTAATCATTGATGTCCATATAAAAAGAGATCCATCTACCGAGATACATGGGTACCATCCGCTGTACTCGCCAGTTCTCTAGGTATCCTTTTCACGTACAAGGTTCATCAATACATTAGACTCCTTTAGTCATAACTTGGTCCCAATCAACTCACACGCTGAGATTACTTAATCTCACATTCCTCCCCTTAATCGAAGATCTAACTTCTTCGATCACCATCAAACTTAGATACGAGTACACCTACCACCCTCGTACCTACCTAGTGGTTAATTCCACAGCTTGATGCCACATCCACTCTTTATGCCTAAGAGGGATACACGCTACATGATAACTTACCTTGCCTATGGCTAAACTTTACAACACCTGGGGAATATAGCTTTCCTTGCCTATGGCTAAGCTTTACAACTTGGACCAAAAACTTCTTGGGGAATATAGCTTGCCTATGCCTATGGCTAAGCTTTACAACTGAAAAGACTCTAGGGTGTCGGGTACTACCGATCATGCACCCCTTACAACATATATGCATCATTTCATCTCAAGTACAAAAATTCCACATTCTTTAATAAATGCCCAACAAATTACAAGCCCAATACATATGAACCCATTCAATATGCCCAATAAGCCTCATTGCATATTATAACTATACATATACTAACACAACAAATGCCAAATATTATCCACAGGGGCTTTGTATGCCTCTATAAAAATGCAAACACCGCTCACTCTTAACATCATAAGTCTGCCAACTCTAATTTGAAATCACACGACTCATACTTTAACATGTACAATAACGGTATATGCATTTTATAAAAAAAAACTAATTCAAACAATTACCGAAGTACTAAGTTGATATAAAAAATTGCCTTATCATATCAAAATTAAGTTGATATAAAAAATTTCCTTATCAAATCAAAATTAAATCCATGTCTAGATAAAATAAAAACAACATTAAGATTGTATGATTTATAGTTACATCAAAAATATCACAGAAATAAAATGAACTAGCTAGCCACATGATGCAGTTGATATAGAGTTTGCATAAGAAGGAGAGTGCTTATATTATGGGGCCAACCCCCATCCATTTGTTGTGAGTTCAGGGTGTTCCAAGACTGGCTCCCATCCATTGTTTTTATGCTCGAGCTCCATTGGTTTCTATGTAACATAAATAAAAAGAGGCATAGTTTGATATTTGTTAAATCTTGGAACTTTAGGGACTCATGGTAGAGGATAGCTCCTACATCATTCTTGACACACAACATTTTGATGCATGATTGATATGGAATGGATCATCATATAATTTTTCATCTATTTTGGTATTTTTTAGGTGGAAAATTTGCAGTTGTTGACTTGTAGGGCCCATTTTAGGGGCAGGTCCCACTTTGGTAATTTGGGGTTTAGAACCTTCCAAATCTCGTTTGAGGTCTTGAATGATCATTTTTGTGCTCAAAACTTTGCAAGCATATATCCTATCCTCTTGATGTTGTTTTATATTTTGAGAACTATTCAATGGCATGAAAATCACATGAATTGAAGTTTGTATGCAGAAGTTACACCTCCTGCATGTTGACCTATATGGTTGATCACCATGGTAATGAGTGAATGCCACATTAGCTTCTACTACTCACACATGTGGAGATAGTCACCGATGGACATTCAATATTATTTTAGAGGGTCAAAAACCCTAACAATAATTGTGGGTTGAGGCATGAAAAAACCCTAACCCTAATCTTATATGGTTACAAGGATATGTTAAATATTGGGCTTCTAGGAAAGGTAGGGGTTCCATTCTTATTATATTGATTATTGTTCCATGGGAGAGTAGAGCATTGGCAATGGGATATTGAGGGATATCATAAGAAGGATATCTTGTAGAAACCATATTGGCCATAGTGTCCATGGCATCTCCATAGTGAGATCCTCTTTCTTTGTACTTACATTTTATTATTGAGAAGAAAAGGGAAAAGCATAGGCATCACCTTCTAGCTAGGTTTTTCTCATATTGGGTTTTCTCAAGTTACATCTTGTGTTCATTGTGTGGATGGTGTGTCATTTCTTGTGTCTTTCATTTCAATATTTTTAGCTTATTTAAGTAATTCTTGTGTTAAAGTTAGAAATATTAAGTCCATAATCTTCAATAGAATATTGCATAGTAAAAAGATTGTGCAAAACATTATAAAATTGGTGTAATGATCTATTCCAATTAAACAACCATGATGGTTTTTAGATCAATTGTGTATTGAGGTTGAATATTGACCAACATAAGCTCTAAAATCAATCAAGTCATCCAAAGAGTTCTTATCGAGGGGGACCCTATTATAGTGAAACATTTGATGGTCTAGAAGTCCATTAACTAGCTTATATGTACCATGTCCATCTCCACCTTCCTTGTTTGCACTTGGAATTGCAAATTCCTATGGGAACATTTTAGGGAGCCATGATGATGCCAAGTAAAAGATGTGTGATGTGCATTTGTGAATAATTCATTTCACATTTTCTATATAGTATAAAGAACATCAACCCTTGAATTGATTTCAACATAGAATGGAACTCAATAAAGCATGAAGAGAATCCCCAAAAGGGGATGACTTCTAAGAAATGGTAGACACGAGCAAATGGCTACAAAAATTAAGACCCCAACCCCACATAAAATGATCACTTGAGCATAACATATGTTTCATGGTTTTAGTCTTCTTACACAAAGGAAATTTTGGTTGTAGGGCCCCTAGATGTGTTCTTCAATATTTGGTCCATACAGAGATCACGTTGAATTAAGGACCATTCAAAGCATGCCTTCTTAGGCTCCAAATAATATTTCAAGATTTCCTTTAGTCTATATTGCCATGTGTTTCTCTTAGATTTGAGCCTCCAATCCTTGTTTAAATATGCATACACAATTGAATTGAATATAAATGTTTTGTAACCTTTTTTCATCTTGTACTTCTTAAAACTCGTTGTCCCATCCCATTTACAATATCACCACAAGGGTTGCAAGAGAATATCCAAAAAGACGTATTTAAGTATGAGACTCTAAATGTTTTCAGTAATATTATTTTCAAGATTTATACAATTAAACTTGGTCTTAAGGATTGTTAAACCCTTTAAATCTCTTGCATCGACATAGTACAAATTTTTGGTAGTTTAAATACCTCTAGTTTTTTACAATATCAATCCCTTAGCTACACTCATGGCCCCTCTTAAAGAGCCCTTAGTTGATGATATAAAATCTTCTCAAACACCTTTACATCCAAACCTCATGATACTACTACATGAATTCCTTTTTAATAGACCTCCACCCTCCCTCTTCCATCTCAATACAAAGATCACACTACCCATATATGGAGGGTAGATGAATGATGGGGATTTGGATTCCTAGATTTGTATCCTAATAACTTACTCCTAGAGAAACCCTAATATCACGTAGGCTCAACATTTTCTCATGGACAACAACCACTTGGAAGGAATCACTCAAACTTAGTGGTAGTCTCAATACATAGATATGGATGTGCATATTAAGCTTAATGAGGATGACACCTCCAAATTTTCTTGAGAGAGTATCATCCTCTGGTAGGATTTATGTGATGCCCTTTGACAACATTTTTAGTCTCCAAGCTAGTTGTGACTAATATTCTAGCTAGGTAGTATCACTTGAGTCAAGCAGCTACTAAGTAGATAGTACAACAATACATCAAGGTGTTCACTCAACTTCAACTCCAAATTCTAGATATAGAGGAGTTATTATTAAATTTGATTCTAGTTTGTTGGATTTTGTTAAATTTGAAGTTGCCATGTTTAAAAGTAGTTTCCTTGATTAGGCCTTCCAATGTGCCTTAGCTGTTGAATCCAAATTTCATTGGTGCCCTAACTTCCAACCCTTACAAAACCCTAACTCTCCTACATCCTCTCACACTCAAGAGTTCTCCCAATAGTCCTAGACCCTCCACTCCTCGTCTACAAAACCTTAAATTTGATAGGCCTTCTACTCCTATTCCTCAACAATGGTGACACTACCATCACACACACCCATATTAAAATATATTTTCATGTTCTTAACCCTCTAGTGACATTGTTATCACCTATTTGGTTTTGTTGAGTCTCATCTCTCATCTCTTAGTTTCTACATTTCAAAATTTTTGTATAAGCTATAAATCCTAATCATTAGTTTGATTAAGGGTTCAAAATATTATTAGGGGGTCAAATTAGTATTATGTTGAGAGAAAATGAGGGATACTTAGCCTTGTAAAAGGGGGATAGAGGAATTATACACATGTTTGTATGATTGTTTTATGAAATAATTAGCTTTAAATCTTTTCATTTGAGCTATATGTCATATCATTATCTATGCTTCATGACTACCCAAGTTAGTAAGTTGCAGATTCAAAGTGTAATCCACCCAATAAATAAAAAGGACAAATCTGAACTAAGCGCTACAAGAAATTCCACACGTCCCTGGTCGTGATCATTTCGAGCACCTTGGGGAGCCGTGGAAGTAGTGGATTGTACTACAAAGCTCATGAGTATGAAAAAAATTTAGCAATTACCCGTTGTCAGCCGTAGCATGTGAAGATAGGTTGTCTCTTCATTTATACATGTCAAATGTCCAGAAGGTCACATGGATGAGGTTTTTCAAAACATATTTTCAAAACTGGTGCATTACTCGTTACCTACTGCAGCTGGTTGATTTGAATTTGCACCCACAGAGATAGAAAATCCCCTATTATTCTCATTACATAATAGATATATCCATTCTCTATATCCAATAGTCTAGTCTTCTGGTCGTAAATGTGTAGATGGGTAAAGGTGGACATGTGAATAGGAAAGATCCTGAAGGGCCCAAGATCATGGAGGCTTATGAAGACATTCACTACATTTTTGATCTGGCAGGTTGGTATCTATTATGTACTAAGTTGGATGGTCATCATTACGTTGTAGCCAGGGCGTTTGCTGAGAGTTTCAATGGATAGTGAGCCTGAATTGCAAACCTGGTCATGCAGGTTACAAAAGAATCCATAGCGATTGCTTGCAACCTCCTGAATGATGGTGAAAAATGGTTTAAAAATAAATTGATTTTGGAGGAGATGTAAATTAGTTTTTACCCGAACACATAGGCCCTAATTGGGCCAAAGGTATTCCTAGAGATTCTGTTGAAGATGAGTGGATGGAATCCTTTCTTATGCTCAAGAGATTCATCACCTATGAAGGGTGCTATTCGAATGTGTTTTTATTCTATCTATGATTTCTTCTTCATCTAGAAGGAATTAAAAGAATGAACCTAACTTATTACTTCTTGAAAGATCTAAATAAGATGGCTATGAAGGTTCAAGAAAACCCTAAGTCTCCTCCTCATGGAATTTATCATCAAGGATTGATTAAGGTTCTGATCAAAGAAGAGATATGAAAATTATAGAGGACTTGGGATGAATTATTGATTCAGTAGGGGTTTGAGAAGGAAGTACATCCTCATGTTTCAAAGTCTCATGAAAAATTCGATGTGTCGACTCAAGAAGCCTCACCCAACACTAATCAACCAACTGGTTCAAAGAAGGGTAAAAGAGAAGCTTTCTTAGTACTTCAGATGAACCAATGGAAGCTAATCCAACCAGCCTGCAAGTAGATGAAGGGTCTTCTCATATCCTAGGTGGACGTAAGAATCCATTTCCATATGCCCAAAAGACTTATTCTGGAAGAACCCAAAGATTGGTAAAACCTAGGGTATTGAAGGAAGATAAAAATCTTGAGATAATAGAGGAATTGATAGATCCTATACAACCTAAATATCATACCCCATATATCATTCCTCCTAGATCAAGTTCCTCTGAAGACGATTCTTCTAAATATAAATTTGTGGTAATAAAAAGGAGCACCAGGCCTTGAAATAAATTCAGGTTAAAATCCAAAGCAATGTATAATCCTGCCATTAAAGAGAAGGTCATCATTATCGATGAAGAATATGCAAAAAATATGGAAAAGTCATCTACAAGTAAAAAAATCCTTGTAACTAATATTGAGAGGAATAAATTTAATAAGGGAGAGCTAACAGTAAATAAAAAGAATTCTACAGGAAAAAAAAAGAGTTTCTACAAGAAAACAGGATAAGAAGAATATGAAAGGCCCAAACCCTAAGATCAGATCTGAAGGGGATAATCCCACAAGAATGCAAAATAGATCTCAATCCAAGCATACTAGAAAGGATAGTTTGGATTTGTTGGCAGAAAAAGTCGCATCAGTCTTTCATGGAGATCTGACTGTTTGATAATTCCACCTCAAATGCAAAATCCTAAAATGTGATTTATGATGATGGATTATGGGATAACCTTTTTGTTTCTTGTTTCTAAAGTATCGTACTTATTTTTTTTATGGTCGGTTGTAGACTAGGTGAAGAAAGGCATAAAAAATGTGCAAATTTAGTTTTTTGTATGTCGCTACAAGAAGTTCCCGCAGTCGCACACACATAAAAACATGGGTGCTATAGGAACATATGTAGCAGCCCATTTTGTTGCTAATCTCGCCCAGTTTCATATTTTTGTAATAGAGGAAGGCTATAACTATGCTAGCATCTTATGGATCATGTTATGAAGCTATACACCTTTTGTGGATCTAAAAGGCTATATTGGGATACAAAGATAAATGTAGATTGGTCACTCGGACTGAGTTGTCAAAGGATCGATTCGTATGGATCTTTGAAGATCATATATATCTGGGAAGGATAAAGAGGAATTTGCAATGTTATCATCCGAATGGGGAACAAATCAATCAAAGAGTATTTTATGCAAGGTTGTTTCCTTGATCCTAGGAAGCTTTTTGTAAATTGTTATTATTTTGTATATCAGTAGTCAAAGGATAAAATTCATTCTGAGTTTTTGTAGGGATTGGTTTTTAGCTGTCCCCGATCATCAGGATCGACCATAAGTAGATGTAACTAATTCAAAACACTATATATCGAATGATGCAGAATAAGAAAGGGTTGCATCCATGTTTTGTCTTAAAAGGTTTTAATTATACGACTATTTTGATCCATCCTACCTATGTAAAGATTTCAGTTGTTAATGAAGTCGATGGTTGGTGTGTATCTTTTGTTTGTGTTTATCACTTCTATTTCTTCATATTGAACATATTATTACTATTATATGCTCATATGACTATATGTATGTGCTGAAAAGGCTTCTCTATTTTGCATAGTGTAATGTTTGCCACATGTGTGTTTGAGTCTTTTAAATCTTCTTCAGAAAGGATTTCTGAGTGTGGGTTTATTCTTCTACTGATCAAGTATATTAAAGAACATATGCTCTTTGATGATTGCCAGTTTTGTTTCATAAATTCTCCTTAATCATACCTTATGATATCTTATTCCAACTGAGGTTTTATTTACGTGATCTGTTTCACATAGGGAAGAGGTTTTAATAGCTCATTCATAAAGTTACATTAAGATCAAGAGTGTGATCCTCTCTCCTCTCTAAAACTATTTTCTTTCAACATTTTCAAACAAGGTGTGCTAGGCTTAACTCAAATAATAGTCTTGATTTGAATTCTAGAGCTAACATATTTTGGTTTCGTTGTTGGGGAACGTAAATGTCGAGTTTTGTTGGACACACCGACTACACTGAGAGGGGGGGGGGGTGAACAGTGTAGGACTCTTTTCCCCAAAAAATCCCCTTCACAAAACTCATTAGTTAAAAATCACCATTTACTCATTTACTTATTACTGTCATTTATAATCAATTACATGTGAACATATATCAKAAATATATCATCAACAAATCATCACCACAAGGAACACAAGATGTATTTACAATTTTATTTTTATTACGGATTACAATCCTTGGGTTATCAACAACAACTGAATAGAGTACAACTCTACAAGAGCACGAACTCTATAATGAAAGACTCAGCTTACACCCAAAGCACCAACTGAGATGAGGCAAAAATCCTCAACATATATCAATTTGTCAACAGGTACGTGACCTGTTGGTAGTGAAACATGTGTATGTACGTTCCCTACAAGTGGTACAACTCGCGTATGTACGTGTTCAGGCTCACTTCATCTCGTGTATCACTTCTAAGCAATTAGGGTGTTCGCGTTCAAATGGTCACCAGGTGAGCAAATACAGAGCGCTTGCATACCCTGTTGGGTTAGCAGGGAAGAACAGTTATCGAGCATATGGTTAACAGAAATAAAACAAACTACAATCTAACTATCAACTAAAAAGAAATAACACTATGAAAATAAACAAAGAACATAAAACACAAGACACATGGGTCATCAATGGTTTCAGGCTGGTGTATTAATGAAACCAGAGCACGCTAAAGGAAGAGACCAAAGGCTCCTTCTCCCTCCAACGGAAGGCTCTTCGGGGCCCTTACACAATGCTTTCCTTACAAATGAGATGAACTACACGTAGCAGTGAAAGAACTCTAGGTGATGCAGCTGATGGGTTGTTTGTCAAAGGATGAGCTCTGAACCATCTGAACAGCATAACGGTGCTTAGAATTCCTTGCCAAAACAGTGTATCCTCACGGCTATTTATAGCATTTCTTCAGGCGGTCACGTAACCTTCTTTAAGTGTGAACACAGACCTATTTAGGGTTCACTTAGGTCATTAACTCGCCGATTTTGCAGAGCTGACTCTGATTTGAAAGTCAAATCAACTTGGGAGCCGGTCCGTAGGCAGTTGAGAGGCCGACCTATTCAATTAATGCGCCGTATTAGCAGATGCGCGGGTTCTTGTGTTGACAGTCGCGCGTCAGGAGCGCATGCGCTAATAACACCCTTTTGTCCCGCGCATGCGCGCGCGCCTCAAACTGCTGTAAAGCGCCTTTCAATTTTTGGTTACTTTGTATAGTTTTTGACCCTTTTGGAATGCTGTGGAACTAATTCAGTGCCATGAATGACTTCATTGCTGTTTTGATGATGCGGAGTTCTTGTCGCCATGTGCAGATGAAATTTTAGTGATAACAGATGCCCCCTGATGGATGAGGTTAGGAGCATACGTATAGCCGAAATCCATCAATGTTTCTTCTACTAAGGATGTTGTTGTAATGGAAAGCAATAGTGGGACCATTTGGAGTGATCCGTTGGAGAAAAAAGTAACCAGTATCTCGACCTTCTGAGGGATGTGCAGGAGAAAAAAAATATACAACTGTGTACAAACGAGGCGGGCATGCCCCATGCTCGTGTGATGTAACTCTGAAAAAATATGGCGGAAGTGTTGGTGTAGACAAGTGCAGCGCCCTCGGGGGCGGTAATGATAAAGGCAGAAGACAATTCTGCAACGGAACATACTCTGAATAACAGGCAATGATCACTGTAATAAGCAGCGACGATGATGTGGGCATTGATGGCCCTACCAAGTTCAGAGGTCTTCGGAAAATGACAAAAAGAAATGCAATAGTCACAAAGTAAGACCCACCATAACATGAGAGAGTGTTGGCGTCGAATGTTATGGGGGCCAACGACAGCAGGGAGCAATGTTGTTTCACCCTGTGCCGTCTGAGATCTCTCATTAATCGAGAATGAGAATCAAGATGCTGTCGCCCTTCTGGAAAAGTGTGTTGATGTCGACAAAAGGGGGATGCGACTCCCAGAAGCAAAAGGGTACTCCGTGGAATCTACTGAGGTGAGGAAGTGGCAGAGGTACATGGACGAAGTCAAGAAGTGGGATGACTCAAGACTGCCCTTGGTTGGAGGATATATGAGAGGATAAGTGGCCGCAACCGTGTAACAAGGTCGAGTGTCAGGGGGATGACAAGACCGGGGCTAAGTTGTGCCAGAGGCGGGACAAGGTGAACAAATTCAGAGGGTAGAGGTAACTGACCTGTGGGGTACTCTGAAGATATGGATGATGCCGGCAAAGGTAAATAATAAG
>JASDQU010505522.1:0-34972 GCA_032191745.1 Picea mariana | reverse complement strand
TGTGAGTGGTTACCGAAGATGTTCGTCCTTTGTTGGAATACCTGTGTTGTCGAACAGTCGGCCTGGACAAGTGACAAGAGCACTATAAATAAGAGGGCACTAGAGCTCATTTGTCACTCTTACTCTCACAACTGCATAAGGACTAGTGGTGCACAAGTTTGGAGAGGGAGTGCAGCTGCAGCTGCAGCAACTAGCATTTGGGTTTTGGTTGGACTTTCTCTTGGTTATGGTTTGGACTTTCTACTTGGTTTCTGGTTATTCTTGCTTGGTGAGCTACCCTTGGAGAAAGGTGCGCTAGCCTTGGTTGGCTATTGGTCTGCTACTGGAATTATTTTGTCTGTCAAGGTTAAGGTGCTCCGTGGTGGCCTTTGTGCCTATGGTTGGGTGACAATATCGCTATATTGTCTATGGAAAAACGAGCACATCTCTTTATTTTCTAATAGGTTATGGGCCCACACTATCTTCAGACAGTCTAACCACTGGAAGATAGATTGGGAATTTATTTGGTAAGCTCGTTATGGCACCAATTACAGCTGCAGCTAGGTTTTCTGATTATGCAGCTGCAACAAACCCTAACCCTTGTGTTCAGGCACTTATGATGAAACGTTTGACCTAATTCCTTGACATCCTAATGTGCCCTAGCCTAGCGCACCTCTTGGTACTCTCAACTAGCAAAAACATCAGGTTTGAATTTTTTGTCAAAGTCAAAGTTTGTTTGGTCAAATTCAAAGGTTGACTGGTCAAAGTCAAAGGTTGACTTTGGTCAAATTGATTTTGTGGTCAAAGTTGAAATTTTAGAGTTTCTAGCTTGTTCTAATCATTGAATCTTCTGATTGAGTTTCTAATCTCTTCTTGTCAAGATGGTATCTAGTTTCAGATTGGAAGAGAAGTTGGACGATGTTACAAGATTTCAAAGGTATGCACTTGTATATGCTATCTAAGTTATATCATCTAGCAAAACATGAGTGTGTTTGCAGGGAAAGTACTAGAGATCTTGTCCAAGCTGTAATCTTGGATTCAGTGCATTCAGAAGAACAAGTGCATCCTCCATAGCAATTGAGGCTTCAGGTTCCAGGTTTGATTAAATTGTTAAGCTTCAAATTTGTGTATATCAAGGGTGATAGTTACTACATTACAAATTGTGAAAGCAATCTTTGAAAGATTCTATTATTGCTAGGTGCAATGAATACTTGACTACATATGAATACTATTGATATAGATGCTTATTATACTTCTTTGCAAGATGAACTAACATCTCATCTAAATAGATATTTCTTGTTTGTTCTTGTTGTTCTTGTTCTAGCAGGTACCCTTGTGAAATATGTTTGATGAACAATCCTTGCGGAAGCTATCATAGATCTTCTTCCATCTGCATACAAGGGTCTCTTTCTGGTGTACTTCAAAACCTTGAGGCTGCTCTACATACGCTTCTTCTCCAATTATTCTGTTGAGAAGAACAATCTTTACATTCATCTGATGTAAACTCCAACCCATGGACACTGCAGGAGATATAATGGCTCAGGTAGAGGTATATATGGTTACTAGAACAAACTGTCATCGTAGTCTTCTCCCTCCTATTGGGAGAAACCCTCTAGCCCCGAGTCTCGCCTTGTATCTATCAATGCTTAAGTCTTTTTCAAAATTTCTCACATACATTGTTCTTCATCATAACTTCCTTCCATTCCTTCTGCTTGACTGCTTCTAGTGGGTTCAAACTGGTTCAATTGGTTGTTCTGACTTTTCTTTCTTTCTTGGACCATGTTTCTCTTCAATGTTGGAGTCCATCGAATCTTCTATAGATTACATGCCCTTCTTTCTTGAAGGCTCCAACCCTCTGCCATAGGAATATAAATGTAGATGGACAACCAAGGATATTCAAGGCTTCTTTTTGAAGAAGACTTCTTCTAGAGTCAAACTGAACACGTGCTGCTTATCATGGTTGCTACTTCCAATGAAGAACATGGATAGATACTTCATAGTCTTTACACATTCTTCTTCAATGGATTATATCGTTGGGGATTAGCTCCCTCCTAATCCCAGCTTCATGCCTGAATGAGCAATATGCATGCTCTTCTTTTGGATTTATGTGATCAACTCCCTCCATTTGAGAGAGTCCATGCTTTCGTCTGTTGTATCTCTCTTTGCTTTCTACAAAGTGTCACAAGCCTGTTCTGGTTTCCTTTTGATTTATGACTTCCTTTGAGTCTAACTCCTCTGAGTCTCTTTAAGTTTGTTTCTATCTGTTTTGATTGCTGCCCATCTGGCAGTTGTGTCATCCTTATAAAYTGTATRGATTCAAGCAAACTTGGTGCAGAGCCTCTCATGTACAGTAGAAGCATGGCGAAAACTTCCTATGACAGAGGAAGTATATTGAAATGGTTCTTCAGAARTCCGAGATAATGGATTGCAAATCCATGGCAAACTCCCATGATGACAGATCTGAAGAATTTGAGAGACTCTGATCCAGTAGACCCGTCTCTGTATCGACAATCGATTGGCTCGTTAATGTATTTGGAGAATACTCAGTCGGATACTTTCTTTATGGGACGTTTGAGTTATGATATACAGTTGTATGGATTTATCGATTCAGATTGGGCAGGGAGTGCAGATGACAGAAGAAGTGCTACTTGGATATGTTTCAGTTTGAGCTTTGGCACGATTTCATGGGCTAGCAGGAAACAGAAGTCTGTTGCACTCAGCACTACAGAAGCTGAGTATATTGCAGCTTGTGATGCTTGTACAGAACCAATGTGGCTTCCTAAGTTGGTTTCTGGACCCTCTGATCAGGTGCTATATTCGACCATGATATATTGTAGTAGTCAGAGCCATGTGAAGCCTTCAAAGAACCCAGTGTTCCATGATAGGTCGAAGCACATAGAGATCAAGCATTATTTTCTCTGTGATAAAGTCTAGAGGAGAGAAGTGGTTCTCCAGTATATCTCCACAAATGAGAAGATAGCAGATATTTTGGTAAAGTCTTTGTCCAAGATGAAAAGTTTGCGTACTTACGGGACAAGTTGGGGCTCGTGGAGACAACTTCCTTATTGAAAAAGGAAGTGATTACTCCCAGATTGGGAAGGAGCACTGATATGTTGTTGATTTATGGACAGTCATTTTCCAGTTTGGAAAATGGTCCAGGTTGGGTAGTTCCTTTCCAGTCAGGGAAGTGGTTCGAGATTTCTAACGGACAGTCATTTTCTAGTTCGAAAAATGGTCCAGATCGGACAGTCATTTTCGTAATGAAAATGGTCCGATAGATTGTTGATGTACCATAAACAGTGATTCCCCTTGTGGCCAGTGTGGGGGAATGGTTTAGGACAGTCATTCTTCTTGGCAGTCACTATGAGTAGTGGTCAAGTAGAATGGTCCACCTCGTCGGGCAGTCATTCCTTCAAAGTTCACAGTTGTGAGCAGTTTCGAAGAATGGTTCGTTTTGGAGGTTGGTGCAGGACAGTCATTTCCATTAGAAAATGGTCCGAACAGTCATTCCCTAGGGCAGACTCATTCTCTCCAGGTTGCACTGTGATTAGTACCGAAAGAATGGTCCAGTTAGGTGAATGGTCCAAGTTCAGCAATCAAGGACAGGCATTCCCTAGGCTAGACTCATTATGTCCAGGTTGCACTATGATTAGTGCCAGAGGAATGGCCCGGTTAAGTGAATGGTCCAAGCTCAAAAATCAGGGACAGTTATTCTTCTATGCTTGGGAAGAATAATCCAGATAGCCCATGGCTGATGTTTTACTTTCTGAGGGTAGATACTCTTCCATATCTCACAATTGTGAGTGGAAGAATGGCCCACATGACTCAGTTTGTATCATGATATTGTTTATGCAGGTGGATATCAGATGATATGATTGTTGTAGAGACTGTACGTCTCTGGACAGTAGTTGTATGCTACTATGGTGGATGTGTTCCACTGGTTGTGACTGTGTCACTGGTTAGTTGCCATGTGCTACTAGGTGTGGTTGTGTACCACTGGATAGTAGTTGTGTACTATTATGGATAGACATAGTTGTGTTCTATTGAATGGCATTGTTCTTATTGCCATGGAGACTACCACTAGTGTTGGAGATGATTGTCAGCTAGATGGATAGTAAGTGTGTTGATGGACAGACATTCTCAAGGCGGAGAATGGTCCAAGCAGGACAAATTATTGGTGGACAAACATCCTTCCTGTGGAGGATGGTCCAAGTTGAAAGATTACTGGTGGACAGACATTCTCCCTGTGGAGAATGGTCCAGGTTGACAAATTGTTGATATACCATGGACAACTATTCTTCTAGGACATATGTTTGGTTTAGAAGAATGGTTCATCTCCCTGAGTTCACAATAGTGACCAAAGTGGAGAGATTGATACAGGACAGACTTTTTCCCTAAGTTCACAATAGTGGTCGAAGGGAAAATGGTCCAGGACAATCATTCTTCTAGGACGTATGTCTGTATTAGAAGAATAGTCGTTGTAGCCCATGGCATGGCTTCCAACATTTGTTGGAATAGTTATTCTTCTAGGACATATGTCTGGATTAGAAGAATAGTTCTTGCATCACTCTGTGGAGTGAGTGACTTATTCAGCATCATGCCTGATTACTCAGATGGAGTATGGCTTCGAGAGATGATGCAGTTAATGCTATCAAATGATACTGATAGTGATGATGTTGCTCATGAGTTGATCTACGTGATGCGATAGCTTGTGTGGCTATGATGATGCTACCGGTTGAATGGTATGTTTGTGCTCAAGACCATTGCCTTTAATACCTCCCTAGTTAGGAGGGAGTGTTGATATTATGGTAGTTGCGGGAGGTATTAACCTCTACGTGTAACCTTTGACGAGACTAGAATATTCCGGGAAGCAAGAGAAACCCTAAACAGATGTGTAGAAACCCTCGAAGACATGTCGACTCAATAAAAGAATTAATCTTTAAGTGTTAACCTCTAAAAGAAGAAGTCGGCCTGGACAGGGGGCAAAGAGCAATATAAATAAGAGGGCACTAGAGCTCATTTGTCACTCTTACTCTCACAACTGCATAAGGACTAGTGGTGCGCAAGTTTGGAGAGAGAGTGCAACTGTAGCTGCTACAACTAGCATTTTGGTTTTAGTTGGACTTTCTCTTGGTTATGGTTTGGATTTTCTGCTTGGTTTCTGGTTATTCTTTCTTGGTTTGCTACCCTTGCAGAAAGGTGCGCTACCCTTGGTTGGCTATTGGTCTGCTACCGGAATTATTATGTCTGTCAAGGTTAAGGTGCTCGGGCGTGGCCTTTGTGCCTATGGTTGGGTGACAATATTGCTATATTGTCTATGGAAAAATGAGCACATCTCTTTATTTTCTAACAGTTGGGTCACTTAGTGATTTAATTAAAAGAGAGCCATTGATCTCACAGTTAGATCTTGACTGTTGAAATTAGGTAAATGGCTCAAGTCAAAATTATAAAACACAGCAAGGGGCAAAGGACAAAGACACGGAAAAAGCATTTACTTCACAAGTCACGTGAATAAATGTGGAGATCAGAGATCTTATTTCAGCACTTGGCGAGAGAGGAAGACGCAACAGTGAGCACCAGCACGCACAGGACAACAAGCAGGTCACACAGAACAGACCGTACAAGCCATCCGTACAGTCATACGAACCGTACGGATCCGCACGTGCGACTCTGCAGAAGGGTCGTACCACACGTGTGAGTCTGCAAAGGGGTTTTCCAGGTGTTTGCAATGTAGTACAGACTATACAGCAGAGTTTCAGCAGTGCTTGGCACAGAAAACAAGGTGTTGGGTGAAGAGAAACCAGGTTTGCTGTTTGCTGTAATTTTTCCTCGGAGCCATTTTCCCTGTAAGGGAGCTCTTGTAAGTTCTAAAGATATTTTGAATGAACTGATTTAGAAGAGCAGAAAATAATTGTGCACGTGTGTGATTGCTTTTCTCGTTTTCCGCTCCATTAAATGTTAAATAATTCCAGTAGTGTAATCCAGATCTGATCTAGTTTATCTAGGCACTGGTTTTAAGAAATTAACAACCAGCTATGAAGACGAGAAATCTTGTGTGACCATTCAACATTACTAGAGAACCAACATAACCAATTATGTAATTAACTCAATGAATAAGGTTCCTTTGCATGCTGATCTACTAAACAAAGCACATATGCTGCTCATTGTACTTCACGACATGGCAGCAGATAGATCAAGAATAAAATAGCATTGAGCAGCAAACTCAACTGTAAATTCTCATTAATTGAATAAAATTGTACAGCAAGATATGAACAGCATGAAGCTAAGAATAATAACCAAGTAATCAACAATTCAACATGTTTACAATCTTGAGGGAAGGTATAAATAATCTATCTAAGGGAATACAAAACAATTTGTTTCTTGTCCATTCATATTCTCCAATTTACAAAAATTCAAGAGAAAAAAAGTGACAAAAGATGATCAATCACGACTCATGATCTTCAGCGCATGAGCTATCGATCCACATCAATGGAAGAGATTGTTTTGGTTGTGCATCTGCGATAAGAATCAGCACGCCAGGTTACACAACATATATTAGCATGATCAAACTTATGCCTATGCCACTGGGTAAGAGTGTCGAAGCTATGCGACAAAGAATATTAGCACGTCTACAACATAGTGCCAAATTCTACTCTAATCCACGTCAAACATCAGCCACTGCAATGTGTATTCCACAGTAATTATTTTGTGTTATTTTGCACATATGATATAGCGATAAAAATCTACACACACATTCTTAGATAAATTCCTGGTGAACCTCTCATTAGTGCAATTCCACCACTTATGGACTTAGTCAATCTCAAACTCCTCTCGAGATCAAGAGATAGCAATGTTTAAGAAACATCTTACGTTATTTAAAAGCAAGCACGTGCATAGAAGTAGAAAATCCATGCACATGCAAGATAAGCTAAAAAGCTGTAAAAGCTATTTTGCGATAGGATGCTCTATTTCAAGAAAAGTTGATCTATTATATTTATCTTCAATGGCCAATTTTGAAACAAATTTGTACTATAAATGTTGTTGATTGCAGCTTCATGAGACATCCTCCAGATCATTCTCCTCTGGACTAAGTTGAGACATCTGTGAGAGAGAGCCCAAGTGTTGGGTGTGCCCATGTGATGGGTGTGCGTCAGACTCTGAACTGAGTTGTGATGACGTGTGGTCTCTTGTCTACTCCTCTGGACTGAGTTGAGATGACTTGAGATGGTCTCCTGCCTTGTACTCCTCTGGACTGAGTTTAGTCAACTTGCGATGGTCTCTTGCCTTGTACTCCTATGGACTTAGTTGAGTCAGCTTGAGATGGTGCTTCAGATGGTACTCCTGTGGACTCAATTGAGTTAATCTGTTAAGTGTGACATCCATGTGGCTAAGCACAGGTGGACGTGTCCCTAGTGGCTGAGCACTAGAGGATCAGAGAGATCCTTGCTATATTGTCTGAGAGTAAGATTTGTTGTAACCCTAATTTATGTTGTAAAGGGTACCAGTCGGCCCCACCATATGAAAGATAATTAATATTGTGTAAAGATTAATTATATTTTTGAATTATAGAAGTCGGCCCTATTGTGCCAATAGACACACCTTTTGATGTGTCAGGTTTTGTATAAATAAGAGTGGATTCCCATTGTGGATCACACTCACACACTTGTCATCTCAGAATTTCAGCAAGCACTTGTACGGCTGAAGTGCGCACCTCTCTTGGGCGCAAGTTTCTAGGTTTTGTAAGCACCCTCTTGTGTGCTAAGGTCTATGGTGTGGGAGATCTTCTCTTGAGAATATAGCAAAAGATTGTTGGGTTTTTTCCCTTGATTGAGAAGGGTTTTCCCAGGATACTTCTTGTGTTCTTGTGCATGGTTATTCTACTTGTGATCTTGGTTATTGAAGCACTTGTGTATGGTATTGTTGCATTGTTTATGGTTCAAGTACATGCTAAATGAAATAAACTACATGTGCATGAGCTAAGCATTAAAATTCAACATGGTATCAGAGCAGAGTTCCTAAAGAGACCATTGCACAAGCCATTGAAGAGGCTAGCCATCACCTCATTGTTGCAACTGCAAAAACGGCTCCCCTTCTTTTGCTAGTTTTTGCACTTTACACTGGAACGTTGAGGCTAATTTTTGCATAGGAGTGTACGGCCTCCTTCAGCGCACCTCCAAAGACTCTCAGATTGCAAATCATAGAACTTTTGATTTTTGGCCCTAGGGTTTCCGCAATTTTCCGCAGAATTTCGATTTTAGGGTTTTTGCAGCTCATTGAAGGATTTTTTGCAGCTCACCAGTGTTCTTCTGACTTTCCAAGGCTTATTGTTGGCAGTCATGACTCATAAGTCCAACGAAACCTAAGGTTGCTAGCCTAGCCTAGCCGTTAGGTTTCCTTGCCTAGCCRTTAGGGTTTGTGGAAGAATCTGCAAACCATGAGGAACAGAACTTTGGTGGAAGATAGGCTTGAAACAGCTACTGATGAAGAAAAAGATGATTGGAAGGCAGATGACGTCAAAGCAAGGAAGATAATCATCCATTCAGTAAGAGGTCGTCTATTATCTCGTATTGCTACCTTAAAGACAACTTATGAGATGTATGATGCATTGAAGAATATGTTTGAGAGTAACAACACCCTCAGAGCCCTTACACTGAAGAATCAGCTTCAATATATCAAGATGACAAAAGATGACACCGTTGCTACCTTCTTCGTGAAGATTTCATAGATCAGTTGGGTGCCATTGGAGAAAACATATCAGACAAAGAACTTGTCATGACTACTCTCAATGCTCTTCCAAGACATTGGGAACCATTTCTTCAAAATATCAGTGGAAGAGCAGATCTACCTGAGTTTGACCGTCTATGGACAGACTGCACTTAGGAAGAAACCAGACTTATAGCCAAAGGAGTCCAAGACTCCAATCATGATGACAATCAAGCCCTTGCCTCTCAAACAAAGAGAGGAAGAGGAAATAGAAAAAAAATTGGCAAAGCATTTAAAGACGAGAAAACTTCAGCAACTTCAAGTCATGAATATAAAAAAGGCATTTCAAGGATTCAATGTTTCAGATGTGATAAGTATGGACACATTGCGAGAAATTGTTCTACCAGGAAGAAAGGAAGACAATATGTATCCACTGCAAATGTCGATTCAGAACCACATCAAAGAGATGAAGACATAAAAGATGAGGCATTCTTCTTCATATCTCAGCTTTCTCAGGAGGACCAAAAGCAAGATTGAGCATGATTGTAGACTAAGGTAAGTTTTGTACTACATTCCTTATTTGATTTCATCATTACTCTGTAGTTGCTTGGATTTTGATAATGAAGGGTATTATCCCTGGTATAGGAGCCCTCATGACTTGGACCATTATCCCTGGTACGGGAGTCCAAATTTTCTTGGTTGGTTAGTATCCTAGTACAGGAGGCCATTTTGATTGTTATCCCTATGGGAGGTCATCTTGGTTATTATCCTAGTACGAGAGGCCAGCATAGTACTGTAGAGACAGTAGAGGACCTGAGAAGACATGGGATGTCTCCAGGTTAGCAACACAAGAAAAGGTTGATGTCCTTYAGGACGGATGTTTATCCTTCAAGACTTCAGAGGGAGTCACTTGACTCAGAGGGAGTCACTTGACTCAGATGGAGTCAAAACTATTTGAGAAGAAGGAAGAAATGGTACATTCTCCCCCTTCAGCAGTTCAAAGGGAGACAGTTATTGATCCAGTTGATCTAGTTGATCTTGTAGCTCCAGCTGATGATTCCCAGAGACATGGCAGTAGGCCAGGAGAGGCCTACATGGGCTCGACAGACTCTGCTAGAGGCAGAGGGACATGCAGCTCCTCGTGATACATTCCGAGAGAGCAAGAGACCACAGAGATTTTCGAGCTATGTTCCAGCTATGAGCCACATCATTGATACTGAACCTTCTTGGCATGGAGAAGCAGCAAGACAGCAGTTTTGGCAAGATGCCATGACCGAATAGTATCAATCCATCTTGAAGAATGATGTGTGGGATATTGTTCCGAGATAAGAAGGGAAGTCTGTGGTGACTTCCAAGTGGATCTATAAGATCAAACATGCAGCTAATGGAAGTGTTGAGAAGTACAAAGCGAGATTTGTGGCTAGAAGATTCTCTCGGGTGGAGGGAATAGATTATGAGGAGACATTTTCTCTTGTTGCCCAAATACACTTCCATCTATACGATTATTGATCTTGCAGCATCCATGCATTGGAAACTACATCAGATGGATGTGAAGATAGCCTTTCTCAATGGTGAGATTGAGGAAGAAGTTTACATCGAGCAGCCAGATGGATTCGTGATACATGAGGAGTCTCATGTATGCAGGTTGAAGAAAGCCCTGTATGGACTAAAGCATGCACCTCATTCTTGGTATGAGAAGATTGATGGACACTTGATGAGTTTGGGCTTCAGCAAGAGTGTTGTTGATCCCAATCTATCCTATCACATTGTTGGTGACGAATGGATTTATTTTGGTCCTATATGTGATGACTTATTCCTCACCGATTCAGAAAGCCTTGTTAATGAATGCATGTGTGCATTGGCTTCTGAATTCGAGATGAAGGACCTTGGTATGATGCACTACTTCTTGGGACTAGAAGTATGGCAGAGGACTAATGAGATTTTCCTGAGTCAAGGAAAATATACAGTTGAGATATTGAATAGATTCGGTATGACGGACTGCAAATCCATGCCTACATCGATGGTGATGAATTTGAAGAAGATGAACAAGGCTTCTTCCCAGTCAGGCGAGATTGATCCACATCCTTATAGATAGTTGATTGGATCATTGATGTATCTGGTTAACACCAGACCTAATATATGCTATGCAATGAGTTGACTCAGTCAGTTTATGAGCCAGTTGAGACAGACACACTGATAGCAAGGAAGCATGTGTTGAGATATCTACGAGGCACAGTTGGTTATGGCCTGAGATATGACTATGGTGTAGACATGAGATTGCAGGGATATGCCGATGCAGATTCGACAGGGAGCGTTGCGGACCAGAAGAGTACATCCGGTTGTTGTTTTATTTTGGGATCTACCATGGTTTCCTGGTGCAGCAGGAAACAGACTTATGTGGCTTTGAGTACCGCAAAAGCAGAGTACATAGCGTTATGTATGGAAGTCTGCGAAGCGGTGTGGCTTCGCAAGCTCCTTGCAGATTTATTTGGTCATGAGATGGATTCCACCATTATCCATTGCGATAACCAGACTTGTGTGAAGCTCTCAGAGAATCCTATGTTTCACGATAAATCGAAACACATTGAGATCAAATACCATTATATCATAGATATGGTGCAGAGGAAAGTAGTACACGTGCAATACCTTTCTACACATGAGCAGGTTGCAGATGTCTTCACCAAACCGCTTGCCAGGACGAAGTTCGAGTACTTCCGTGAGAGACTTGGCCTAGTGGAGAATGTCTCCCTAGCTGAGAGGGAGTGTTGTTGATTGCAGCTTCATGAGACATCCTCCAGATCGTTCTCCTCTGGACTGAGTTGAGACATCTATGAGAGAGAGCCCAAGTGTTGGGTGTGCCCATGTGATGGGTGTGCGTCAGACTCTGGACTGAGTTGTGATGACGTGTGGTCTCTTGTCTACTCCTCTGGACTAAGTTGAGATGACTTGAGATGGTCTCCTGCCTTGTACTCCTCTGGACTTAGTTGAGTCGGCGACTCTTGGGATGGTCTCATGCCTTGTACTCCTATGGACTTAGTTGAGTCAGCTTGAGATGGTGCTCTAGATGGTACTCTTGTGGACTCCGTTGAGTTAATCTGTTGAGTGTGACGTCCCTGTAGCTGAGCACAGGTGGACGTGTCCCTAGTGGCTGAGCACTAGAGGATGAGAGAGATCCTTGCTATATTGTCTGAGGGTAAGATTTGTTGTAACCCTAATTTATGTTGTAAAGGGCACAAGTCGGCCCTGTTATCCCCTATCCTAGGGATAACTAAGGAGATCATGTCTCGAGGCCCACAGGTCCTAGACATGGAGTGCTGAAAGCTAGACAACTTGAGTATGGCCTCGGAGGGCCCATTTTTTCTTCAGTGCAACCCATCTATCAGCAGCAGGAGCATCCATCCCACCAGCCTGGTCCTGAACTAGCAGTAAGTCTTGCTCCACGAGGTAATGAGTCCGGGTATCATGATATGTGTCACTCTGATTTTTGAAGCACTTGAATATGTTGCACTGAATTCTCCTTCATTTCATAACATTTGCTTGGAAATTATGCTCTTTAACTTGCTCATATCTAGGAGGGTGACATGATGCCCTAGTAAGTTTATCTCCCTTTAGGATGGATTGCCATTGGGTGGGTCTATGAAAGGTCATCGTCTATTCCCTCCATACTTATAACTTTCCATCTTTATTCCTCTCATTTCCCCCTACCTTTTTTCGGGCATTGGGATTTGCCACACTAGGAATGGTTGTACCTTTCCTTGTGGGAAGAAGGGGCTAAAGGCCCATAGGGTAAAAGTAGCTGGCAAGAGTTAAAAGCCAAAATGAAACCTTTGAGATGCTACGCCCAGGGATTCCCGAGAAAGCAATAAAAGGCTTCTCAGTAAGAAAAGGGGACCTGTAAGATAAAACAAAACTTAAGGTACTAGTTGGTGGATGGGAGGTCTCATCATGAGCCAGCCTATTAGGTCCATGGGCATGTAGCAGTATGACACTACCATCTATCTAGTCACCAAACCAGGGTAGTGGCTCTTGGTAGCATAGCTAAGAGAAAGGGGGTCTCATCACGAGACAGCCTTCTCATTTCCGTGAAATGCTTTTGGGTAACACTATCACCTCTGGTCACCACGCGAGGACAATGTCCCCCAGCTTTTCCCTTGAAAAGAAATAAGAATAAAAGGCATTGAATGGGCTAGGAAACAATGCCATCCATGATAAGGTGCATCTTGCCCTCTACAGAGGCACCCACAGGCAAGACCTACATTTCCCTGTTATCACTACACCCTCTGCGCAAGCACTTCCCCTACACCATTTCACACACTTACATGACCTAGATTGGATCTCATCTGGGAAACACCCCAAACTTAAGGAGGATTAGCCCAATAGGACATCCTGAAACTCTCTCCAAACCTGACTTGTTAAACTGCATAATGTCTTTGAGCATTTGTCTGGGTAAAGGGTGGTTTGATGCACATGTTTGGGTAATTTGATTATTGGATGTGATTGACATTGCTATGATCCCTACGACTTCTGAGCCCATGGAGGGCGTACTTGTTGTTGTTGCAGGACTTTGCCCGGTGGACAGGTGCATATGGGGGAATGATTAGGTCGGACATCCATGGGGCTGAAAGCCCAACTTATTGATGTTGTAACCCTACCAGGGGGAAAAGAGAAACCACAGGCTGGCACCAGGGAGAAAGAAGGACGTTACACCAGAGACACTCCGGCAAACCTAGAGCCAGGGGGGTCTTTCCTTTCCTCTTGGGCGTTGACCCTTGAGGGCACATGACGTCACCATATTGACCTTGACATAATCCAGAACTGGGGTTTGCAGTTATGACGGCAATTGTGTGCTTATTGGCACATGTGGCATCATCCAGGGCCTTGGAGGCCAAACGTCCAGCTTTTGGAGCCCAACGTTCCACCTTGAAGGCTCAATGTCACCCTAGAAGGGCATGATGTCACCTCTAAAAGTGATTTTAGGGTTTAATTATTTGAATTTGTGTAAAACTGGATTTTTCATGTAATTTGGCCATGTCAGTCTTTTCATAACCTGATTTTAATTAAAGGTCATAAGTATTGTATAAATAAGAGAGAAAAACTCTCATTTTATCATGATTGATTCATCACACAAGTGTGAGGTCTGAAATTTGCGCCCTTTTCAAGGGTTATTGGCTGAAATTTTAGGCACATTTCTTGGAGGAGGCTATTTTTGGTGTTTCTTGGCTATTTTCATGGTGGAGGATCTTCAACTAGGGTTTAAGCTTGATTATTCTTGGTGAAGTAAGTAGAAATCTTTATTTCTTTATTGTGAATGAATGTTTATGGTGAATTTTACTTTTTCATGTCAAAGATTATGAAATCGTTTGCTTGAAACCCTGGGAGAAAGGCATAAGTTATTATCCTTTTCTCTATAATTTTCTACTTGTTTAAATTTCTCCAGGAGCACCATATCTAGAAGTAGATACTAGAGCCCTACCATTGTAGCACTCTAGTAACCCTACTTCATTGCATATTGCATATTTTATTTCAAATTATCTAAGGAAAAGAGAAATCGCTAGGGCCTAAGCTTTCTTACTTTCTAGCAATTACTTCTCGGATTTGGATGTTTGAGGCCTTGGGTTACCAACACCTCTCTCATCTTCTCCATCTCCTTTGAATAAGTATTATCATTGCTATTTTCCTCTAAGTTGTTGTTATCATTGACTCCATTACCCTAAAAGGCACTAGTCTACTCACCACAAGTGGTTAATTGATCAAACAACTTTTAAACCATTTTCCTTGGAGCATTTACTAACTTCTACTAACCCTAAATTATCCAAATTCATTGACTAACTTGTTGTTGCAAAAGATTGCTACAACCAGCTAACAGCAGCAAATCAACCCTAAAAGTGACATGTTATGCTAGCTAGACATTGCTAAAACTGTTTGTGACTATCTAATATCGATATGCTTAGTTGAAGTTATTATTTCAAGTCTTTTATCAAACATTTTGAAGCATAATTATTGTGGCTGTTGCAAATTTATCATTGCTGTTATAAACTGTTACACTGCTGCAATTCTATATCAGCTAGTCTATTTTCTAAAGAGTTCATTGTCTTATGAAGCATTAATATCATTTTGGTACTTGGAAAGTGTCATTTTTCTCTTTGTTGTTTTGTTCTGGATAGGTACACAATATTACTCTTTTGCTTCATCTTAAATAAGACTTAAAGAACCTTTTAACTTGAGTGACCTGTGAGAGGGGAGGGACTTTCTTGTATCATTTGCCTTAGCCTTCTCAAAAACTCAGGTCACTGGGGACATCTCCCCTGGGGTACCGCAACATACTCCTAAATAGAAAAGGGGTTTCCTATTAAAGTGACAATGATAGGTCACTCCCAGTTACGCCAATTTTGTATCCACTTGCCTTGGGTTTTGGGCAAGTACAAATTGTGCGATAACAGGCCCCACCATATGAAAGATAATTAATATTGTGTAAAGATTAATTATATTTTTGAGTTATAGAAGTCAGCCCTATTGTGCCAATAGACACACCTTTTGCTGTGTGAGGTTTTGTATAAATAAGAGTGGATCCCCATTGTGGATCACACTCACACACTTGTCATCTCAAAATTTCAGCAAGCACTTGTACGGCTGAAGTGTGCACCTCTCTTGGGCTCAAGTTTCTAGGTTTTGTAAGCACCCTCTTGTGTGCTAAGGTCTATGGTGTGGGGGATCTTCTCTTGAGAATATAGCAAAGGATTGCTGGGTTTTTTCCCTTGATTGAGAAGGGTTTTCCCAGGAAAATTCTTGTGTTCTTCTGCATGGTTATTCTTCTTGTGATCTTGGTTATTGCAGCACTTGTGTATGATATTGCTGCATTGTTTATGGTTCAAGTACATGCTAAATGAAATAAACTACATGTGCATGAGCTAAGTATCAAAAATTAACAATAAACATATGTTATTGTGCTATACAAAGACGTTGAAGTGAGTTAGATTCTTCCCTCAATTGTTTGCCTTAGCTTTTGCATGCATACTTTGATAAGTATAGCATTCCTTAGGTAAGACAGCACATATCACAGAATGAAATGGTACAAGCTTGCATTAAAAACCTCATAAAACCTCACCAACAGCCAATCAGACTAAAAGATCACTCAACATGTAAGTTACATCTATTAGAGAGTGCCAGATGCATCTTCCAAGAAAAAAATACACCTTATTTAGAAAAGTTGTAAAACATATGAAACATAGAAGCCCTTGAAGCTGAGAAGTATACCTGTGCAAAACGTTGCTTGAAGTAATCATAAAGCATGTGTGATTTTTGGGACAGCACTGCCAATGGAATATCATCCCCCATACAAAACGTAGGTTCCTTTCCTTGAGAAGCCATGGTCTCAATGACCATCTGGACATCTTCACTGGAATAACCATAAGCCCTGTATCAACCAACAAAAAAAGAGAGAGTCAATGAGAAGTGATCCATCTCATTAAAGTTCTTGTTTAAAACGAAATTACAGCTTCACATCAGCCTTTGTGGGGCGGAGGCATTGAACAATGTAATAGAGACTACAAAGGAAAACCGATATTCATATTTCATGAATCATAACAGATTTCGTGTCACCATCTCAATTAAATCTGAGATTCCCAATTTGTGTGGCAATCCTCCAATCAAGAATGGTGCAACAGTAATTGAAATTAGAATACGATCATAGATTTATGTTTTATGAAGTAGAAAGGAAGCTGAGAATAGCGATGCTTCCATGCCTGCCACACAAACTCTAAGATGATAAAAGGCCGCTTGTTTACTATATGATGAAAACTTCTGAAGCAACATAGGAGAGTCAAAGTTAAAAGAGTTGTGCCATATTGAAATTGATACGAAACTAGTCACTTTATTGTCAACACTTATTAATGACAACAATTTTTGAAAATGATGATATCAATGCAATAAAATTAAATTAAATTTGCAACATAGTTTAGTGAAGGCATCAAGAAAAGGTATGAAATTACTCACAAAATAAAAGGTATAGATTAAGAAAAGGGGCTTTTTCATCTGGCATTTGCAAATATCTTTAAGAAACAGGGAAAAGGGAAACTTTTACAGAGGCTTGGGAAATGCAGGATAGAACAACAAACAAGCAAGAAGAACCCTATGATCCGTGAACAAAAGACTACAAGACAATCAATAATAATGAGTCAATGATGCAAAGAAAAACTTACTGTAACAGCAGAGGAAAGTACAAAACAACAAAAAGTGCAATCATCTGTCCAAAGAACAGTCATCTAGTAGAACAGTCATCTAGTAGAACAGCACCAAAGAATTGAGATAATGTGTCAAAAGAATTGCCTTATAGCAGACAAAAGGCAATTTGTCAAGTAACCAAAGGGAAAATCAAATAGTGAGAATGTAATCATGTCAAATTGGAACTTGGTAGCAGTTGCATAAAGCAAAACACTGATATCACACTCATTACTGCATCATAGTCAAGCAAGTGATGTCGCATTTGTGAAAGCTGGCACAAACCCCATTTCACCATGGAACTAAGAATTCATATCAAAACGAATGACTCAGTGCATCAATGTTGGCCAGCCAGACAACAGATGTACTAAAAATTCAATAGCAAAAGCACCACTAAGCTAATGTGCCTGGATACTGCTGATGGGAGTTTAGTTTGCACATATGTTATTTTTAAAGATTTGAAGAAATTAGTATAGCACCATCAAAAGGAGGGTTTTGATACAAATTGCTTAATCCTTTGGATATTTCATGCATCCTTGGATCTCCACATAAGGCCCCTCATGAATGGACCAAGCATGTTCCAAGGTTTTGTGGACATCCTCATTTGGCTTCACAACATGTTGCATCCTTCATTGACTTAATTGCAGATTTCAACATTGTCTCTGCAGATGTCATGATGAAAATATCTGCATATTCATTGAATGGGAAAAGTGCAGGGTAATGGCATTGTAATTTCAACCCAAAATGCAAAGTTATATGATGCACGTATTTTGGATAAGATTGGTGCTAGAAGCCTAGAATGGAAGAAAAGATTGCTGATTTGATATTTGCAGATGAAAAGAACATTCAATTTCCCTCTTGATTGAAATAAATAATAAATCATAAATATCATGCTTATGTGTTCTTGGGTGAACATAGTGAAAGAAAATATGGTGTCACCCTTAGCAAAGCTTGGATGTCAATCTCATGAGGATGACCAGCCTTCTTTTTCATCCCATGGGCCACTTTTGCATGGTATTTAGATCTAGAAGAACACAAGGATGATTAGATTATTGAAGATCATATTACAGCTCCACATAAAGAATACATTGGTGATGAAGATACTCAAGCATCCATTTCATCCTCCTTTGAAGAAAAAGGGTTTCGTAAGCCATTCTCCCTCTCAAATTTCTGAATTTAATGATACATCTTTTGTGTTAAATTTGGCAGCATCGACAGTCATTCTACAATGAGAGGCCATATGGGCCACCCTGAGGCTAGCCAGGGAGATCTGGAGAATCAACCAATCTTGTGAGGTATTGACAAAAGCCAGGGGGAACGTACAACCTCTGTAAGTCAAACCAAAAGTCAGGATGAACGAGATGCTATATGATCTTGTGAGTCAAGCCAAGGCAAATGTAGAAGCCTTGTAAGTCTAAGACAAAAGTCAAGATGTAAGTCTAATGCAAAAGTCAGGGGAAATGTACAACCTCTATGAGCATAGACAGTCTAGTGCAAAAGTCAAGGGGAACGTACAACCTCTGTGAGCATAGACAGGCTAGTACAAAAGTCAGGGGGAACGTACAACCTCTGTGAGCCTAGTCAAGCCTTGTGAGCCATGAGCAAAAGTCAAGGCATCTAGCAAAAGTTAGGTTGAACATAAAATTCCTATGAGCTAGAAACAAACAATTTTCCTGATATTGCAAATGATGTAAATGTATTGATCTAGTGCGTTGGCACGTGTAACACCATCCACCATGAAGAAATTCGAATTGCCATGTAAAGAGTCGAGTTGTAAAAGTCAAATTTGCATGTCTAGGTCAAAGTCGAAGTTGTCAAGTTTTTGTTGCATGTTGCATGTCGCATGTCGCATGTCGCATGCTGTGTATTTCAGAAGTACAGGACAGCAAACAGTGCTGTCTATTTCAGCAATAAAGAACAGTGTGTACTGCTGTGTATTTCAGCAGTACATGACAGCAAACAGTGCTGTCTATTTCACCAGTAAAAGACAGCGTGTACTGCTGTGTATGTCAGCAATAAAGGACAGCGAACAGTGCTGTCTACATCAGCAAAAAAGGACAGCAAATAGTGTTGTTCATATCAGCGGTAAAAGTCAGTGAAATCTTCTTGTTTGCTGGTCTTACAGTCAGGGATTTTCATAGTGGATTATTGTACAAGATCTTACATTTTATTTGCAAATTAAAGGAAGATTGTTTGTTGGAGTTTTCTCCCCTTTTGGGTTTCTCCAGGGTAAATTCTTGTGCATGTGAGATTCTATTTGACTACCTCTTCTACTTTTGTTCATCATTTTCGAGTATCCATTTTGCTGGTTGATAAATCGAATTTTGTTTAAAGCGTTGAAGAAACTAAAGAAATAATCCGCATATTAAATCAAGCTCAATAATTTAACATGGTATCAGAGCTTAGGGTGTGATAAGTTTGTTGAAGTACACATAGATCCAAGCGAGCTTGATTATGTTTGCAGCGTAAGGTCCTTGGCATCCTCCATTTCAGTCAAGGCCGAAGATAGGCTCGAAGGAGCTGCCAACTTCAATGTGTGGAAGCTCCGGATAACAAATATCTTGCAGGAGCATGATCTTGAGCAGTATGTGACCATAGTGGTGGAGGAACCCACTAATGCAGGAAGAATCAAGCAAAGGCCAAGTGAATCATCTTTGACTTAGTCAAAGACAGTATAATGTCAGCGATGACTTCGTTAATGACTACCAAGGGTTGTCTGGATACCTTGGTGAATCTGTATGAGAATCAGGCTCCAAGTCAGAAGAGGACACTTAAGCACAAGCTTAAGTATTTGAAGATGGAAAAAGGTGAATCAGTGGCATCTTTCTGTTCCAGAATAGCCCAGATCAAAGATCAGCGTTTGGTCACAGGTATCACAGTGGACGATGATGACTTAGTGTAGGCCATATTTGATGGTCTTCCTTCTTCATGGGAGACCTTATCCAGTGTAAGAGGGAGAGAGATTCAACCCAAATTTGAGAGGTTATGGCATGATTGCCTCCAAGAGGAGAGTCGCACTGCTACCGGGAGCGAGCCAACCAAAGAAGAGCATTCAACATTAGCATCAAGATTCAAGGGAAAGAAGAAAGTCACTTTCCAAAAAGGCTCTCAGAGGAAGTCAAACACCAAAGGTATGTTCAAAGGCAAGAGTATTGATACATCTAAGATTAAATGCTTTAGTTGTAATAAGTTGGGTCATTTTGCTAAAGACTGTTGGTATAGGAAGAAAAATTCAAGGAAAGGGAAACATCATGCCTCAACTTCTAAGGATGATGAATCCAAACGAAAACAGAAAAGTCCTTCTGATGAAAAAGAAACTAGAAAAGAATATTACATGGTTTCTGCCTTATCCAATTCAGTTTTTACGAGGCCAAAAACTTGGTTAGTAGACAGTGGTGCATCAAAGCACATGACAGGGTACAAGGAAATCCTCTCAAATTTCAAGACAATCTTTTGCAGAGCAGGTTGAGCTTGGGGATGACAAATGTTACAAGATAGAGGGAGTAGGCTCTATGTTCCCGGGCTCAAGAAAAATCTACTATTAGTTGCAACCCTTGAGGACAAGGGATATTGGGTGATCTTCAAGGACAGGAAGTCACTACTGTGGGCTAAAGGTAGACACTTGAGTACAGCAGAACCCATTGGGACTCGCAGAGGAGGACTATACGTCGTGACAGGACAGTCAGTTCAGGCATTGGCTCGTGATGCGACTAGCTCCAGCGAGTTGTGGCACAGAAGACTTGGGCATCTTCATTATAAAGCACTTCCAGATCTGTAGAACATGGTATGTGGCATGCCCTCTATTTCTCTTAGTAAAAATGAAATTTGTAAAGGATGCATGCTAGGTAAAAATATAAAGAAAGCATTTCCTAGTAGTGACAGCAGAGCTCAAGGCATATTAGATCTGGTTCATTCTAATGTATGTGGTCCCATGTCATCTCCCTCACTCAGTCGTTGTTTGTATTATGTCATTTTTATTGATGATTACTCAAGAAAATGTTGGATCTATTTCCCTAAAGTTAAAAGTGACACATTTAATAAATTCAAAGAGTATAAAGCATTTATTGAAAAGCAGACAAGGAAACACGTCAGAACCCTTAGAACAGACAATGGAGGAGAGTTTGAATCTCTCCAGTTTGAGGATTTCTGCAAGGAAGCAAGAATCAAGAGACAATTGACCGTGCCATATAACCCTCAGCAGAATGGAGTTGCTGAGAGGAAAAATAGGACAATTTGTGAGGCACCAAAAGCCATTATGTTTGACCAGGATCTGCCAAATTCGTTATGGGCAGAAGCTACCTCCACTACCATGTATATTCAGAACAGGTGTCCACATGCTATCTTGGAGGACAAGACTCCTGAAGAGGTCTTCTCAGTGATCAAACATGAAGTAGGGCATCTAAGGATATTTGGGTGTCCAATGTATATTCATGTCCCTAAGGAAAAGAGGACAAAGATGGAACCCTCAGGAAAGAAAGGGGTTTTTGTGGGGTACAGTGAGAACTCCAAGGCTTACAAGATATATGTACCAGGTCAGAGGCAGATAGAGGTAAGCAGAGATGTGACCTTCCATGAGGAAGCCACATTCAAGAAATCCAAAGAGCTTCAGCAGGAATCAGAAGCAGTTCAGCCAGCTTCACCCTCTTCTGAAAATGAAGAGTCAGATGATCAGAGGGAGGAACCTCATGAAGGGCCAAGTGATGAGCCCCTAGAACCTGTTGAAGAGTTAGAAAGAACTCTTGAAGAACCTCCAACCAAAAGGAAGCCAGGATGGCTTAAAGAAACAGTGTAGGAAGCAGAAAAGATAGTTGCTCCCAAAGGAACTTTCAGGGAAAGTAAGAGGCCTCACAGGTTTGGAGGCTATGTTGCATTGATGAGTAGCATCAGTGATGTCGAACCTTCTTCATTTGAAGAAGCAGATAAATTACAAGTATGGAAGGATGCCATGCTTGAGGAATACAGGTCAATTCTAAAGAACAATGTCTAGGACATTGTGTCGAGGCCAAAGGACAAATCAGTGGTCTCTTCCAAATGGATCTATAAAATCAAACATGCAGTCGATGGGAGTGTGGAAAAGTTCAAAGCAAGATTTGTAGCCAGAGGCTTCACTCAGAAAGAAGGAATTGACTACGAAGAGACTTTTTCCCCTATAGCCAGGTATACCTGCATTCGAGCTATTATTGCATTAGCTTCAGTTCTTGGTTGGAAACTAAATCAAATGGATGTAAAAACAGCATTCTTGAATGGAAAGATTGAACAGGAGGTCTTTGTGGAACAACCAGATGGTTTTGTATAGCATAACAAAGGCACTCATGTATGCAAGCTAAGAAAGGTCTTGTATGGTCTTAAGCAAGCTCCCAGAGTTTGGTATGACAGGATTGATGGCTTTCTTAGCAACCTAGGTTTTCAGAAAAGTGATGTCGATGCTAATCTATACTTCAACGTAAGAGGGGACCAGCATGTTATACTAATCTTGTATGTTGATGACCTCTTTCTGACAGGAGATGAAGGGCTAATAGCTTGGTGTAAGAGGGAGCTAATTTCAGAATTCGAGATGAAAGACTTAGGCTTGATGCATTACTTCCTAGGATTGGAAGTGTGGCAAAGATAGGGTGAGATATTTCTGGCACAAGAAAAATACACAATGGATGTATTAAAGAGGTTTGGTATGATGGATTACAAATCCATGTCTACTCCGATGGTTACCAACCTGAGGAAGTTGCATGATTCTGATACAGATTCAGATTTGGTGGATCCCAACATGTATAGACAGTTGATTGGATCATTGATGTATATGATCCACACCAGGCCAGATATATGCTATGCAGTGATTGCAATGAGTCAGTTCATGGCTAAATCGAGACAGAGACACTGGGTGGCAGCAAAGCACATCTTGAGATATCTTAGAGGGACCATTACCTATGGTCTAAGATATACATCCAGGTGGTCTATTTCTGCATGGGTATGCAGATGCTAATTGGGCAGGAAGCCTAGTGGACCAGAAGAGTACTTTCGGATGCTGCTTCAGTTTTGGATCCGCTATGATCTCTTGGTCAAGCAGGAAACATCGATCCATAGCACAGACTATAGAAAAGGTTGAGTACATTGCAGCAAGTGATGCTAGCAAGGAAGCAGTATGGCTCAGAAAATTGGTTTCTGGGTTGTTTGGTGACAAGCTCGAGACGACGGTGGTTCACTTTGACAATCAAAGTTGCATAAAACTGACAGAGAACCCGGTATTTCACAACAGGTCAAAACATATTGACATGAAGTACCACTACATTCGAGACTTGGTCCAGAGGAAAACTGTAAAGCTACAGTACATAGCCACGAGCGAGCAGGTAGCTGATATCCTGACCAAGCCATTGCAATTGAGACAGTTTGTGCAGCTGAGAGGAAGCTTGGTGTGGCTGAGAATGACTCCCTCGCTGAGAGGGAGTGTTAAATTTGGTAGCATCGACAGTCATTCTCCAATGAGAGGCCTTTTGGGCCACCCTGAGGCTAGCCAGGGAGATTTGGAGAATCAACCAGTCTTGTGAGGTATTGACAAAAGCCAGGGGGAATGTACAACCTCTGTAAGTCAAACCAAAAGTCAGGATGAACGTGATGCTATATGATCTTGTGAGTCAAGCCAAGGCAAATGTAGAAGCCTCGTAAGTCTAAGACAAAAGTCAAGATGTAAGTCTAATGCAAAAGTCAGGCTGTGAGCATAGATAGTCTAGTGCAAAAGTCAAGGGGAACGTACAACCTCTGTGAGCATAGACAGACTAGTGCAAAAGTCATTTTGCTAGAGGGAACGTACAACCTCTGGGAGCCTAGTCAAGCCTTGTGAGCCATGAGCAAAAGTCAAGGCATCTAGCAAAATTTAGGTTGAACATAAAATTCCTATGAGCTAGAAACAAACAATCTTCTTGATATTGCAAATGATGTAAATGTATTGATCTAGTGCGTTGGCACGTGTAACACCATCCACCATGAAGAAATTTGAATTGCCATGTAAAGAGTCGAATTGTAAAAGTCAAATTTGCATGTCTAGGTCAAAGTCAAAGTTGTCAAGTTTTTGTTGCATGTCGAATGTTGCATGTTGCATGTTGCATGCCGCATGTCACATGTTGCATGTCACATGTCGCATGCTGCATATTGCATGCATGTCTAGTTGCATGTTGCATGCATGACATGTGCATGCTGAGTAGTTTGCATGCATGTCCAGTCAAGGTCGAGTCCTAACTGAAGTGTTAAAGTTCAGTTCTAAATCTGGTTGCTGAGATAAGTTCAGTTGTAAACGTATGCATTCACTTAGGCTATTTCGAGCCATCTCCTCTCTACCTCTCCACTCCTATTCAAGCAAGAAGTCGACCCTCTCTTCTACACATTGTTATGCAGCACAGAGTGTAGGAGACAGGTCAGTGAAGGGGTCAAATAGTGCTGGGTATCTTAGCAGTAAAGACAGCAAGTGTTGCATGTGTGCATATCAGCAGTGAGGGTCAGCATGTACTGCTGTGTATTTCAGCAGTATAGGACAGCAAACAGTGTTGTCTATTTCAGCAGTAAAGGACAACGTGTACTGCTCTGTATTTCAGCAGTACAGGACAGCAAACAGTGCTGTCTATTTCAGCAGTAAAGGACAGCGTGTACTGCTGTGTATGTCAGCAATAAAGGACAGCGAACAGTGTTGTCTACATCAGCAATAAAGGACAGCAAATAGTGATGTTCATATCAGCGGTAAAAGTCAGTGAAGTCTTGTTGTTTGCTGGTCTTACAGTCAAGTATTTTCATGGTCGATTATTGTACAAGATCTTACATTTTATTTGCAAATTAAAGGAAGATTGTTTACTGGAGTTTTCTCCCCTTTTGGGTTTCTCCAGGGTAAATTTTTGTGCATGTGTGAGATTCTATTTGAGTACCTCTTCTACTTCTGTTCATCATTTTCGAGCATCCATTTTGCTGGTTGATAAATTGAATTTTGTTTAAAGTGTTGAAGAAACTAAAGAAATAATCTGCATATTAAATCAAGCTCAATAACATTTTGATCGCTTTGAGAGGGATCATTCCATAGAAAAACCCTTGAAAGATGAAGTATTTTCAGATGTGCTCACTTCCTCATATGAGGAAGAAGATAGCAGCCAAGATTGTAAAAGCATTGACACTCTATTCCATATTGAAAAGCATAGATGGGATTGTTACCCCCCCAGACTACGGGTAACTAAGGAGAGCATGTCTCGAGGCCCACAGGTAGCAGACATGGAGTGTTGAGAGACAAATTGACCAGCAAAGCCCGAAGGGCTCCTCTTCACATGAGTGCCTCATCGTTCATCATCATCAGCGGAGTAACATCCACCACATCAACTTGCTCCAAGAAGACAACGCGTCTTGCTCCATGAGGTAACAAGTCTAGTATCATGGTAAGTGTCATTTTAAAACTTGAAGCATTTGAGCATGTTGCAAAGAATCCTTTCTTGATTTTCAAACATTTGCTTGGAATTTATACCTTTTGTCTAGTTTCACCTTGGTGAGTGACATGGTCTCCTAGTAAGTAGGTCACCCTCGGGAAAAGGGGTGCCACTGGGTGGTTCTTTGTGTTGATATTTTACTTATACAGCTAGCAGTTATGGTTCTCCTTTATTATTACAATCATTTAGCACATTAGTTGCATGTATACGATCACTGAAAGAGAGACAATCACATAAACAAGAGAGACGCAAAGATTATCATGGGAAACCCTCTAGGGGGAGAAAACCCAGCAAACGTCCTCAATATAGATTATCCAACCAAGAACAATGCTTCTCTCCAAGAGAGAACTAACAAGGCAGAAGATCTTCCTCTACTCCTTCACTAGGAAAGAGTAGCGCACCACTTAACCAAGAGATACCAAGAGATAGACCAAAACCCTCCTTGACGTCACCCCTAGTTGCAACAGCTTCTCCTCCAAGACTTGCGCACTTTTCCTCTTGTTGCAGAGCTCATAAGTGACTGGACAAGTGAAACTCTAGCCTCCCTTATAAATAGTAGTCTGGCCTCCCTAAATTAGGTCTGGACCGACGTATCAATTTACCCTCTTAAATTACATTTACTTATCAAGGCACAATAGGGCCAACTTTTACAAAGGCACAATAGGGTCGTCTTAATAAATATAATATAATAACATTCTTTAGGGTTTGTCTTGGTCAAATACAATAAGGATATCTTCCAAAGCTACTCAATCTTCAACCCTCCCTCTTAGCAAGGAAGGTATTCTTCTTGTCACAGTCATCATCACTGCTTTTGTGCTTCTGCATACTTAGTCATTGTCTTGTTGTCAATCACAGATCTATATATCATAGGAAGTTTCTGCACTTTTACTGGAATAACTTACCAGCCTGTGTTGGGGTTGCCAACCTACGTTGGGGTAGCATACCAGCCTATGTTGGGGTTACCAGCCTGCGCTGGGGTTACCAACCTACACTCGGGTAGCGCACCAGCCTCGTTGGGGTTACCAACCTGCACTAGGGTAGCATACCAACTTGCGTTGGGATTACCAACCTGCGCTGGGGTAGCGTACTATCCTACGTTGCGGTTACCAACCTGCGTTGGGGTAGCATACCAGCCTGCATTGGGGTTACCAACCTGCACTGGGGTAGCATACCAACCTGCGTTGGGGTAGCGCATCACTTTCCTCTACAGGGGATCGCATCACTTCCCTCTACTGGGGATCGCATCACCTCCCTCTATTGGGGAGCACATCACTTTCCCACTACTGGAGAACACATCACTTCCCACTACTAGGGAAGTCTTTTTGGATCACTCCAAAACACATCCGCTACCTGTTCGTTAATGGAAATATACTGGATTCTTACTTCTTCCTTCTGTGCCATGTCCCGGACATGATGGTATTTGATCTCAATATGCTTGGATTTGTCATGACACACTGGGTTCACTGACAACTTTATGCAACTCTGGTGATCATAAAAGATACAAGTTTCCTTCAACTCGAGATAAACAATTCTGCTATCAACTTCTGAAGTCACACTGCTTCGTCATAAGCTGACCATACTGCCACATACTATGCTTCTGCGGAACTGAGTGCCATATAGGTCTGCTTCTCACTGAGTCACGAGATCACAATTGATCCTATACTAAAGCAACATCCGGATGTACTTTTCCAGTCTGTGACACTGCCTGTCTAATCTGAACCTGTGTAGCCCTGCAAATCTTTTCTCATAATCCGAGATATATCTGGGTCCATAATCGATTTGTACCCTTTAGGTATCTCATCACATATTTTCCCATAATCAGGTGAACATGTCTTTCACCGCAAAACAATCTGTCTTCTGTTCTTCGAACCTAATTTTCACATCATATTGTACCAAACCGGTGCACTTTGCTCAACTGCAATTCAATCTGCACAATCATGTGCTAGCTCTATGTGTTTTCTGCAAAGCACTATCTGTCTCACTACCTGAGAGTATGTCCTCTACTCTCTCTGCAACTATTCCTTCTGGAACTGGGACTCTGCACCTACAACTACTTTTTCTGAAACTGAGAATGATTGTTTCATTCTCACTGTAGGTGTTGAACTCTGAGAGTAGCTCCTAACTACCAAAACTAACTACCTCAACGGTTAGGCGTGGGATGTCTAAAGGAAAGTGGATAGTGCATAGTGACTTATTTATGCCCCTAGAGCCTAGCAGGAGCACCATTGAGTAGCCAGTGGTACATTACCTGCAAAGCACAACTGGTACCTTGATGTGTTCCAGTGATACGATGATATGTCTACCCTTCTTCAGCAAATGGTTCTAGGATGGTTAGTGTGGTTCAGCATGATGCATATGATGTGGTACAAGTTGTATAAGGGATGATTTCTTCTAGTACATGGGGTTTTATTTTCACTTGATGATGGCACACTTTATGGTTATATCACTTTATTGGAGAGTGTCTAATTTATTAACCCTCTTATGTTGTTCTAAAGGTGACCTTGGGTTATATTTGATGTATTGTATGTGGTCACGCCCTTCTAGTGGGAGTGCCCTAGTCCATGATGGTGTAATTGTTAATTATTGCATATTATTATGATGTATACCTTATGTCTAAGAAGAGCGTTACCTTTTTGTACACACGTGTTCATGCTGATTTGATTATACAAGAACAGGTTGACCCCACTTTGACCATGTGGAGACCTCTCTGCTTGAGTGCTTGGGTGTATTAGCTTGGTTTCACATTGGACGTGAGATATTTGAGCTTCAATTGATCCACTTTGATGGAGCGCTCACCTACTTCGCCCATATCTTGAGGCGCTCACCTGTATATTATCATTCTAAGCTAGAGATGAGGGTGTTCCCTTCTTCTTTGGAGGCGGATGAGGATTTGTTGACTTGGCAAATGGATCATGGCACTATTATATTGATAATTGACTCCTTTCTTGGATTCATCCATTTACACACATGTTTATGAGTTTGTTACACATGCGGAGGACGTTTCACCCTGGGATGCCACATGTGCCAATTGGAGAATATTGTTTCACACATATTCTATCATTCGATTGAGGTATTTCTCTTAGGAGGTTACACATGTTGTTTTTCTTCATATAAGATATGATCGATATATTATTACAATGATGAGTGTTACATATATAGAGAACATATGGTGACCATCCATGAAAGGATGTGTCCCTTGGATAATCAATAACTATTTATTATTATCATTTACTTATTATATATAGTATTTAATAATCAATAATTATATTATTAATTATTAATTTAAGAGAATGTCTTACCGATGTTGTCCAAACATCAACACTCCCTCTCAACGAGGGAGACATTTTGCATCATTCCAAGCTTATCTCTGAAGTATACAAAGTTCAAACATCACCCTAGACTCATGACACTTGTCTGTCAGTCTTGGGAGACGTCTCTCTCCCCCCTGAACCGAGGGGAAACTCCTTCTGCGACTCTCCCTCTGAGCCAATTGACTCTCTCTAAGATAAAGCTCACTCTGGGTCCGCATGTGATAGCATCTAGCATCTTGAGTCTTTATCATTCCTTGTCAAATCACCATGACTAGGACAAAGACCACACCAGGATCATTCAACACAAGTACACACCTGTGAGTGAATGTCAGCCTGATGCTAACTGACACGTGGAAAGCACCTCGAGTCCATATTATTCTTTGTCATGATCAAGGAAGGACTACGCCTGGACCCATTTACCACAAGTGCACCTTTATGATAAATGTATCCGATCTCCCTTCGTCTACAACCCAATCTAGGAGAAGGTCCGCCCGATGTTGAAACATCAACACTCCCTCTTATCTAGGGAGGTATCTTTCCATGATGTCTTCATCTAGTAGTCCATTGACTACTCTGTGATCAACTAGTAGCACACAGCTACTGTCCAGAGGCACACAGTCTCTGCCAGTGGTACACAACCACCATAGTAGCAAAAAGTTTGTCACACATGGCACTCCCATGTGGACTTCTAGAGGCTACTCCCTCTAGGAACACTTAGGGTCAACTCCCCATAGTGTGTGACGTCGAGGTCAACTCCCTTGACATGTCCTTATGTGCTCTCCACAAGGGATGTTGGGCTATAAGCCCAAACCCACTTATCCCTTCTCGGATAAGTGTCCTCACAGATCAACTCAACTTAGTCACAGAGGAGTATGATCTGGAGAATGTCTGTCACACAAGGCACTCCCATGTGGATGTACTTCTAGAGGCTACTCCATCTAGAAACACTAGGGTCAACTCCCCATAGTGTGTGACGTCAAGGTCAACTCCCTTGACATGTCCTCGTGTGCTCTCCACAAGGGACGTTGGTCTATAAGCCCAAACCCACTTATCCCTTCTCAGATAAGTGTCCTCACAGATCAACTCAACTCAATCACAGAGGAGTACGATCTCGAGAATGTCTCAGGAAGTTGCAAACATTAACACTCCCTCTCAGCGAGGGAGGCATTCTCTGCCACGCCAAGTCTATCACAGAAGTACTCTAACTTCGTCCTGGTTTGGTAAGAACATCAGCAACCTGCTCATCTGTAGGAAGGTACTGCACCAGTACTGCCTTCCTCTGCACCATGTCTCAGAATAACAGTGGAATCCAGCACATGTCCAAATAAATCTGCAAGGAGCTTGTGAAGCCACACTGCTTTGCGGACTACCACACTCAATGCAATGTACTCTGCTTCTGCAATGCTCAAGGCCACAAAAGTTTGTTTCCTGCTACACCAGGAAACCATGGTAGATCCCAAAGTGAAGCAACACCTGGAGGTGCTCTTCTTGTCCACTGCGCTCCCTGCCCAATCAAAGTCAGTATATCCCTGCAATCTCATGTCAATACTGGAAGTATATCTCAGGCCATGTCCAATTGTGCCTTGCAGGTATCTCAACACATGCTTCGCAAAAATCCAGTGTGTCTGTCTCTGCTGACTCATAAACTGGCTAAGTGTACTCACTGCATAGAAAATATCTGGTCTGGTCTTAACCATATACATCAATGATCCAATCAGTTGTTTGTACAGAGTCGCATCAATTTCATCAGAATCAGAAGAAGACACACTTTGTTTCTTCAGATTTGTCACCATTGGTGTAGCCATGGGCTTCCAGTTCAGCATCCCAAACTTCTTCAATATCTCAATTGTGTACTTCCCCTGACTCAAGAAGATATCATCAGTTCTCTGCCACACCTCTAGTCTCAAGAAGTAGTGCACACTGCATCATACCAAGGTCCTTCATCTCAAACTCAGAGGCCAACGCATACTTGCATTCAGCAATAAGGCTCTCTGTACCAATGAGGAATAAATCATCAACGTAGAGGACCAAAATCAGGGACTCACCATTAACAGTCTTGTAGTACAGGTTAGGATCAACAACACTTTTGTTGAAGCCCAAACTCATCAGGTATCCATCAATCCTCGCATACCAAGCTCGAGGTGCCTACTTGAGTCCATACAGGGTCTTCTTCAACCTGCACACATGAGACTCCTTCTCATGTATCACGAAACCATCTGACTGCTAGATGTATACTTCTTCCTCAATCTCTCCATTGAGAAAGGATGTCTTCATATCCATCTGATGTAGTCTCCAACCCATGGATGTTGCAAGGGAAATAATCGTTCGAATAGAAGTGTTTCGAGCAACATGAGCAAATGTCTCCTCATAATCTATTCCCTCCACCTAAGAGAATCCTCTAGCAACAAATCTCATTTTGTGCCTCTCGATGCTCCCATCAGTTGTGTGTTTGATCTTATAGATCCATTTGGAAGTCACTATAGACTTCCCCTCAAGTCTCAGAACAATATCCCACACATCATTTTTCATGATGGACTAATACTCCTCCATCATGACATCTCTCCATATTGAATGACTAGTTGCCTCCTCATAACAAGAAGGCTCAAAATGAATGATGTGGCTCATAGCTGCAGCATAGCACAAATATCTCTGAGGTCTCCTGCTCACTTGAAAGGTACCACGAGGAGCCGCATGTCCTTCTGCCTCCTACAGAGTCTGACGAGCACATGCAGGTCTCTTCTGACCTATTGCAATATCTCTGGGAACATTAACTGGAGCTACGGGATCAACGGGATCAATTTGATCAATAGGCTCAATTGTCTCCCTCTGAAAGGTAATGTCATCTTGGACCATATTTGACATATAGAGGTTTCCTCATGAAACCAATGTCTAAGACATATCGAGGTCCCCTCATGGAACCAACGTCTCACAAGAAATATCGAGGTTTCCTTGTGAAACCAATGTCTTGGTTCCTTCATCTGACCATCTGAAGCACGTCAAGATGAAGTCTACATTCCCCCCTACTAGTCCACATAGGACCCTCTGGGGAGAATGTCTCATGATGTTGCCTCAAACATCAACACTCCCTCTAGAGCTGGAGGTGACTCCTCCTCTGTCTCTACTCCCTCTGACACTGAAGGTAGCTCTTCCTCCTTCTCTAGCGATAACTCAATCTCTGCTCCCTCTCGATGTAGTACTGCCTCCTCTACTTGGATCTATCACCATAGTTGTGCTATAGTCGGTCTTGACTAGTTGTATCCATGATCACTAGAACTGTCTCTGCTATTTGGCATGATCCCGTCCTGGGAGGTACATTGCTCCTAGAGACTTCCTGTCTCTGAGCATCATGACTGGGAATGTCTCTCCTTGATATCATGTTGGAAAGTCTTTCCCTCCATGTCTGCCTCTCTGCATGTGCCAACTAGCTCCCTCTTTCTAGGAGAACCCTGGTCCAAAACAGCTACTTCCACACCAACCATGCTTGACTTGTCATGAGAAACTAGATTCACTGATAGTCTTACGCAAATTTGATTGTCACAGTGAATCAACGTAGGCTCAAGCACTCGTAACTGAATTAGATTAGCAATCATGACTACTTGGTCACAGGTCCCTTTAATGGATTTTATCGCCTGAGAAGATTGGGTGTGGTCGAGGATGGCTACAGGCGATAAGGAAGGAGTGATTGGAGTCATGTCCATGCAACGAGGCAGAGAGTTGAGCGTTGTTGAAGGCGTAGATGCAGAGGATGAGGGAGTCGCATTGCCCGGGGAGCCACTAATTCTGCTCGCCACTATCATTATAGCCTTAGCCTGCACCTCTCCCACAACACAATAATATCTCAATCCAACTTTCTCTCTTTGCAAAAATACAAAAAAAATCTTTATAAATTTGATATTCCATAGCCCATGTAACATAATTCAAACTACCACAGAGACATTATGTCAGTGTCGTGCAAGAGCAATAAACTCGTAGAACACCTTATCCATGGATACATTGTAAACGTTCACTTTCTAAGTGTTGATGATTTCAGTTGCGTCAGACATCCTCCAGGACACGGACCTGAGAGAGAGCCCATGAGTTGGGTGTGTGGTTCCTATCTGAGACGGAACTAGAATGTTGTGTTGGCCTCCTCCTTACAGAGAGTTGAGATGAACTCTAGATGATTCTCCCGTGTAACAAAGTGAGAAAGAAGATCTGTTGAGTTAGACATGCAAGTGGCTAAGCACAGGTGAACGTGTGAATTCCCATGAGCTGGGTGCATCGTTCTGAGACAGAGATGAAACAATGTATTAGCCTCCTCTAAGCAGAGAGTTGAGATGATGAACTCCAGATGACTCTCCTGTGTAATGTAGTGGGAAAAGAAGATCTGTTGAGTTGGACTTGCCTGTGGATGAGCACATGTGAACGTGATCCCAGTGGTTGAGCACTAGTGAGTGTGGTTCTCCTGTGAGACGCAGTGAGATAGAGATGTGGACATCCCTGTGAATGTGCCCCTAGTGGTTGAGAACTAGAGGGTGTATGAGATCCCTTGTTATATTGTTCAAGAGTCAGACTTACCTGTAACCCTATTTGTAATGTAAAGGGTACAGGTCAGCCCCACCTTAATGTAAAAGATAATTAATATGGTAATTATTAATTATATTATAAGTTATTGAGGTCGGCCCTGTTGTGCCAATAGACACTTATGTTGACAGGTTCAGTCTAATATAAGTAAAGGTAAATTCCCCATTGAGGAATCATATCTTTTGTGTGAGTTTGGAAATTTCAGCAAGTACATCTTCTTGGGAAAAGTGTGCACCTCTCTTGGGCGCTAGTCTTCTAGGGTTTGTAAGCACCCTCTTGTGTGCTAGGTTTTCTTGGTGGTGAAGGTCTTTCTCTTGAAGAATATAGCAAAGGATTTTGTTTGGTTTTCTTCCCTTGTTGAGAAGGGTTTCCCAAGATACTTCTTGTGTACTTGTGCATGGTGTTTCTTCTTGTGATCTTGGTTGTTGCAACATAATTGGTTATGGTTTAAGTAAAATGCTAAAATGGAATGAACTTCATGCTTAAACCTTGTCTATTGAAAAATCAACATGGTATCAGAGCATAGGTCTTGAAGAACCCATTGCACAAGCATCTACCGGCCTCCTCTCTTTTCTGCAGAACCGTATGGCCCTCCTAGGGTTTCCAGAAAATCCGTACGACCCTCCTTTTTTAGGTGTTTCAGCCCTTAATACTTGAACATTGGGGCTAATTTTGGCATAGGAGAGTACAGCCTCCTCCAACGCACCTCCAGAGGCTCTCAGAGTGAAATTCCGAGCATTTGGAATTTTGGCCCTACGGTTTCTAGGGTTTCGCTAATTTCTGCAAAAATTTCAGAATTAGGGTTTCTGCAACTCATTGAAGGAGCTCTTCAGCTCACCAGTGTTCTCCTATCTTTCAAAGGCTTATTGGTGGCAGTCATAAGTCCAACAAAACCTAAAAGTGCTAGCCTAGCCTAGTCGTTAGGTTTTCTAGCCCAGTTGACAAGGGTTTGTGAAGAATCTAAAATTATGATGAACAGAACTATGATGGAAGATAAGCTTGATGGATCAAGCAAATTCAAGTTCCTGGAAGACAAGACTTCAGAGGAAGGCTTATTGTGGGTGATACAAAAAGGTGACACTATGACTACCCTCTTCATGAAGATGACTAGAGGACAGAGATCGGCCAGGTGCCATTGGAAAAATCATATCAGCACCCTCAAGTATGCACTTGTACATATATTATTTGTATCATTGTCATTAAGGAAATTGCAAGAGGAAGGAACCTTTTGTTGAAGTCATGGATCCAAAGGGATCTCAGTGCATTCAGAGGAACAACACACTGGAAGTGAAGACTTCAGGTTTGATTGTTGTAATTGTCATTCCTCTAACCTATATTTCTAAAGTTTGCTACATTACAAGTAGGTGTTGTAGCTGTGACAACAATCCGTAAATTGTTTTGATTCTAGAGATGTACTCATTATTCTCCTTTAGGAGATATTCTTGTTTTGATTCCTCTTGTTTTCTTGTTCCAGACAGGTTACCAACAAAGGAAAATGTTTATCCTTCAGAGGGAGTCACTTGACTCATAGGGAGTCAAAACTATTTGAGAAAGAGGAAGAATAGAACCATCATTGAGGCAACCAATGCAATAATGCATGATCAGAACCTTTCAATGATTCTATGGGCAGAAGCATGCATGACGACAGAAGCATGCATGACGGCAGAAGCATGCATGACATAGTATATGTTCAGAACAAGAGTCTTCACTAGACTTTGAAAAACATAACTCCCGAAGAAGCCTCCACCG
>JASDQU010505520.1:60240-71485 GCA_032191745.1 Picea mariana | reverse complement strand
ATTTTAATTTGATAACCTCCCAAACCGTGATAATGGCCTTAAGTAACTATGCATCTTAATCATTCACATGTATTCTCAGTCCTTAATCATTCACATGTATTCTCAGTCCTTAGCCGGAGAGAGTGTGGAAAGGCTTTGACGCATTACACGAAATGAGGCAGAAGGGGCTAAAGGAAATTCTGAATTACATTGTAAAAGGCATTGCATTTGATTGTACATCCTTACTAATTTAGCTACCTATCATTGATGCAGGGATTTCCATTAAATGAAGCATATTGCATGCTCTTTGTTACAAGATTGTTTAAGATATTGTTAGAACTTATCATTATTAAAAGTGAATGTGAACATAATGTAATTTTAAATGATAAATTAGATAATTATATACATAAAAGTCTTATTAGTCAAACTAAGAATAAAATCCAACAAAATATAATGCAATCTCCTGTTCGAATATTTAAACCTTGAATTAAATTAGTTAATCAAAATTCTCTTCACCAAACTGAAACCAAATCCTTTCCAAGTGAAATCCCTAATCTTTTGATATAGAATTAGTAAAAGACCAATCCTCAAATTTCCCAATTAAAATTTACTTATTTCTAATTGTACACAAAAACTGATAGTTTCATGTTAAATAATTCGTAGCATGGCCCTCCCAAGCTTAAAAAAGAGATTTATAACATTCATCTTGTATTATTTACATTACTATTTTCCTAACCTTAGACTAATGCTTGGAATATTTCTAGATTACAATTACCAAATCTTCAACCTATTAAAAACAAGTGTTACCTGGTAGCTTTTTCTTTGATTCAAAAAAAGAAAATGAAAGAATTTAAATATAAATCAATATTAATGAAAAATGATATTATGGATTTAAAAAAGTAGTAGTCTAAACGTTCTTTTGGAGTTTTTACGGGTATATTTTTCAATCAATTATTATTGAAATCCCATAAAAAATTGTTGGAACTCCATATTTGAGTGATTGAGTCTATGTAATTAGAGTACCTTGAAGGTTTTTCGGGGTGTTGAATCCATTTATGCATTAAAAAATGAAATTTAAACAATAGAAAATGGAGATTTCACCACGATATGTTCAAAAATGTTCAAAAAGTCTAATATTTAGACACGGCCTTTAAAAATATATAATAATTGAAAAATAGTTTATACTCTATGTTAAATGATACTATATTGAATGGAGTTGTTACTCAAAAAAAAGTTAAAACATAAAACCTTTAGACTACATCTATATTGAATAGTCTAAAACTATATATATTAAAATTAATTTCTTACTATATTATAATGCAATAATATTATATATATATTATAAGAAAATAATGTTATATATTATATTTTTAAAATTAACTTCACTTGCATCTGACACAGGCAAGTTGTGCAGCCAATGCCTACACTATCTGTCGGTACAATATATGTTGGTGATGAACATTGAAGCTCATGCCAATGCCTACACTATCTATCGGTACACTATCCGTCGATGATGAACATTGAAGGCCATACCAATCTGAAAGATGCAAGCAACTTATCATGTATAAGCATTTTTTGTACTAGCAGTAAAAGGGAAAAACGAATACCATATCCCTACTATGCGGTAGGGATAATAACAATAAAAATTTAAAACATACAAGGACTTTTAAAAAAACAATAACGTTACATTACTATCCTTGTGTTCAACCATGAAATTTGGAGTAGTCCGGACAAGTCATGCAACTATAACCCTGTGTTGTAGAGAAGCATTTGCATAAACAAAAAGTTGTATGCTGAGAAATGAACCATAACAAAAGTGTATGATTTTGTTAGTTGACTGGAATACCACATATAGACGACATTTCATATTTTTTCCGCCATGCAGGTTTACCCATACCCAAATTTCATGAGAGAAATTATGTGCTATCAGATATCAAAATAGTCCAAAATATCAAAATACATTTAAAAAATAGCCAAAACATTGATTGTTTATCTTTTCATCAATATACCTATTAAAAGAGCCTTTCTCATCGAAAAAAATAAAAAAGTGTGGATTGTCGAGATATTTTTTAATAAGCCTGCGCCAATTTACAGATATTTTTTAATAAACCTACACCATCTTACACCTTGTACTTTTATCCGGAAAAAATGTATCAAAGAATATTATTCCAAGGATGTCATTACATGAAGTAACTAACTTTGTCATTATAATTCAGTCAGTCTGCAGGCGATAGAGCAGCATTATCATTGTCAATTTTTCACAGATAAATGCAAGACACTCCTATGTATATTCAGGAGTTTCATTACTTCATTTATAACAATATATATATATATATATATATATATATATATATATATATATATATATATATATATAACGAAAGAGAATTTTGCCAAAAGAGTTCTGAGTTGCCCAAAGCCGCGTGTGTGATCTGAACAGAATTATAAAATGTACCAAAGATCCAGGATGCCACATGGTAGAACACATTGAGGGAACCTGCGAAAATGATATGAAATCCATCGCCATCACCTGGTCTCCATATCATTCTCACACATATACAATTTTCCACAACTTAGAATCACCCATCACAATTTATTATATCAATAATAGTTATACTGAGAGTTTGAGTACAGTTGCAAAGGGTAGAGGATGCCCATTTGAGAGACTCAAATCGAAAGCCATGATGCATACTTTAGAACAAGTATGAACTACATCTTGGGCTTTGCTGGTACATTTGTTCCTATTGCGTACAAAAATCCAGTCGTAGCTTCAATCAATACCACTTAGACCTGTTAACCCTTAATATAACATTGATTACCTTTCAATCTTTGCAATAATATTGATTTATGGGGAGGATATACCAGACCCCAAGAATATCGCAGAGTACCAGTGCTAGCTGGCACCACACTTTTCAGAGTGTGGAATAATGGGATATTCTTCAAATTTAATTCACTTCACTTCATTTACGTACAACATAGGCGAGTTGTCCAACCTGTAAATGTTGAAAATTAATTAAATAACATACATAATCTGCAATAAAATTTGAACATTAATTGAATGATATCGAATGAAGTTTCACATTTATTTACCATCAACCTGTAAATGTTGAACATTAATTAAATAACATACATAATCTTCAATAAGATTTGAACATTAATTGAATGATATCGAACGAAATTTCGCATTTATTTACCGTAGTCCCCTAGGCAATAAGGGATTCATTTTAACAACCAATCATATGTGAAAAACAAATGTTTAAATCATTAAAAAAAAAAAATCAATTCCTAATGTTTAACCTTAGATAAAGCTCACAATTTTTTTATGTCAATGCAAGTAATAAGAGGTCAATGCACTATATAGCTCACATGGAGAGTATAGTAATACATTAATAAAGTATTAAAACAATAATAAATTATTGTTAAATAATACATTAATAAAGTATTAAAACATTACAAATGTATTTAATTTATAATAGTACATTAATATATTGACGTAATAAAGTAAAAATACATTATTACATAAATATAAAACATTGAAAATGACAATGATTATGCACGGTGTATATATATATATATATATTGGAATTTTTCGTCACAGTGTGACGTTGGGAGATATTTTGTTGCATAGCAATAACCGTAAATGTTCATGACAATGGAAAATTATATTGAGAGTTGTTCATCACAATGTGATATTGGAAAATGCTTGTGACGTTGGGACATGTTCATCAAAATGCGGCGTTCAAAAATCTTTGTGAGATTGTCATGTTGGGACACGTTCGTAAAAAATGTGACGTTGGGAAATTTTCATCATAGTGCAACATTGGGAAATTTTCGTCATAGTACGACATTTGAAAATGGTCGTCAAATTGTGATGTTGGAAAATGTTCATCACAATGCAACCTTGGGAAATGTTCATCACAATGCAGTGTTGGAAAATGTTCATCACAATGAGACACTCGAAAATCTTTGTCACATGGCAACGCTAGGAAATGTTCATCACAATGCGACATTAACAAATGGTCATCACATTTCAATGTTAGAAAATGTTCATGAGAATAGGACGTTTGGAAATATTCATCATAATGCGATGTTTATAAACAATCGACACATTGTAGAATCATCTCTTACTATTGCGACGTTGGGAAATGGTCGTCAAAATGCGACGATGGGAAATGTTCATCACAATTTGACATTGGGAAATGGTCGTCACATTGCGACGTTGGGAAATGTTCGTCACAATGCGACATAGGGAAATGTTAATCATAATGCAATGTTTGGAAACACTTGACACATTGTAGAATCATATTTTACTTTTTCGACGTTGGGAAAATGGTCTTCACAATGCAACATTCGAAAATGTTCGTCACATCGCGACCTTGGGAAATGTTCGTCATAGTGCACCGTTGGGAAATGTTAGTCACAATGATATCTATGGAATCGTATTTTACTTTGTAGACAATGATTTATACTTTTCCTAAGGACATTGATAACAAATGGGAAATGTTCGTCACATTGTGACGCTGAGAAATTTTTCATCACAATGCAACATTGGGAAATGGTCGTCACATTGCGACGTCGAGAAATGTTTGTCACAATGCGACGTAGGGAAATGTTCATCATAATGCAATGTTTGGAAACACTTGACACATTATATAATCATCTTTTACTTTTGCGACGTTCGAAAATGTTCATCACATCGCGACATTGGGAAATGTTCGTCACAGTGCAACGTTGGGAAATGTTCGTCACAGTGCGTCGTTGGGAAATGTTAGTCACAATGACATGTATGGAATCATCTTTTACTTTTTAGACAATGATTTATACTTTTCCTAAGGACATTGCTAACAAATGGGAAATGTTCATCACATTGTGACGCTGGGAAATGTTCATCACAATGCGACATTGGGAAATGGTTTTCACATTGCAACGTTGAAAAATGTTTGTCACAATGCGACGTAGGGAAATGTTCATCATAATGCAATGTTTGAAAACACTTGACACAGTGTAGAATCATCTTTTACTTTTACGATGTTGCGAAAATGATCGTTAGAATGTGGCGTCAAGAATTTTTTGTAACATTACGACATTCAAAAATGTTTTTCACATCGCGACATTGGGAAATGTTCATCACATTGCGACGCTAAGAAATTTTAGTCACAATGAGATGTATGAAATCATATTTTACTTTGTACACAATGATTTATACTTTTCCATAAAATGCATGCTAAAAATATAAATTAGTAAAAAACAATTTCGAATACATAATTTCCATATTATAACATAATTCATAACCTTTCATACACATATAAATTGCAGAGAATTGAATCAATTTCACTTGTATAATATTATTAATCTCCATCGTATAACACAATTCACTAAATTTTAAGAAATTAAGTTTCTTATATTATAAAGATACTTAAATATAAAAGATACATTAAAAAGTAAAACTAAAAAAGTCATTAAAAACTTCAAACAACCTTTATACATCATTTCATTATCAATATAAATAATTAAATATACAATTAAAAATTAAAAATTAAAATAATTAATTTCATTTTCAATATAAATAATTAAATATACAATTAAAACTTAAAACTTTGCATAATATTATTAAAACTCTAACCACTATTTAAAAAAATATAAAACTTCAAACAACATTTATACATTTTCATTTTCAATATAAATAATTACCATTAAAAACTTGAAACTTTAAATAATTAAAACTTTTGTAATTTCAAAGACATAATATTATTAAAACTCTAATAAAAAACTTTAAATATCATAAAAAACAAAAAAAAACTACATAAATTCATTTAAATTTAAATTTGAAATATTAATAAATTTTATTTTAATCTCTAAACAAAGGATGGAAAACTTAATAAAAATACCACGATGGCATAATTATTCATCGATAAAAAGACCACTTAAATGGAATCTTGGTTTATATGATTATATATCTCCATGCTATCGATTTCCATTCACATTTGTTTTACATCCATGGTTGATACCCAGATTCATTAATGAATGTAGAACTGTGTGACTTATCTCCAGTTTTCCACTACCATTCAATCATTACAAAGAATATACACGAATGGAAAATAGAAAAGCATGTACCTTCAAGAAAATAACTGAATGAATTTTCCGGAGTTTCATCGTTGGTGATTTAAAATATGTTTTAGGCTACCATGTTGTTTGCACTGTGCGGTGAAATTAGAGGCTGGCATAACTCATGTGGTCTTGGAAAGATGAGGAGGTTAGAATGAAATCAACGTTTCCCATCAGTTCAAATTATTTCCACAGTGAAGTTTAATATAATATTTTGCATAAAATAATAACATGCATAACTCTGTAACATCAAGCATTTGAGCGAAAAATAATAACATGCATAACTGTGTAACATGTAATATATTTCAAGACTTAAAATAATAATATGCATAACTGTGTAACTGTGTAACATTAAAATTTGAGCGCATATCGTTCTTTTAAACCTTCGAAGGAATGTGGGACATTTAAAAAGAGTTTGAAAAAAAATATGTCTCATTCACAACGATGAAAATAAATAAATCTAAATATTGTCTCTGTCATTTAATATACAGTTTTATTTGCTTTCCCATACAGATGGATTTATAAAAAATACCATTTAAAATACAATAATAATAATTCTATGAAAACGATATCTATAAACTTAGAAGTCACATCTCAATTTCGAGAACAATGTGGTGTCTTCGAATTTATGCTAAGGTAGGTAGAGCATGAGAGAGCAATATCAACTGTATATATAATGCAATATAAGGCCGAAGCCAGTATGATGAATTGATGAAACTCCGATCCAGAAAAGGTCGGGCTTCTTCATATGTTAACTCCTTCGTTCATCCAGACTGCATGGCTATGACTGCACCGTCGCCTGTGCATTCGTACATTCCATAGAATACAATCCTATTAATATGAAAAAACTAGGTTAATCATGTTGATAGGTGTTTTCCTTATTGGAATCGGTGGATTAATCAATCTTTTAATTAAAAATTTTAATCGTAGGGTTGGTAATTGAAGATTCTGGCATATTCTTTGTCGTCCTCTCTAATCAATAGATAAGATTTTGATAAATTAACTTCCGCTTATTTATAAAGACGTCCGTTTATTTGATTACTTTTTCACATTTACTAAATAAAATTAAAAAATTACTTGCTCATCACCAGACATTTACTAAATAAAATTAAAAAATTACTTGCTCATCACCAGATTACCACGTTTAGTGATTAAGAAATAACAACAGTGATTAATACACTGGACAGATGCGTATGGCCGCGTGGATGTGAACTGCTGCCATTTCATTGGTGTGGAATTGGATGCAAATTAAAACGTTTTGTAGTGCGTCGTCATTTTTTAACCAGGGAGGATGCTTATGGCTTCCTCTACCCATGATTCCGCTTCCTCTACCGACGATTCCGCTTTCGCTTTTCAATTTCATGCCAGGTTTTGCCTGTGTTTTAAATGCCACCCAACGTTATTGATCAATGGAGAGCGTGCGTTATGTGCATTTTTAACTGTGCACATAGCTTTTCAATTTTTCAATTTCATGACAGGTTTTTTCAATTTCATAACAGGTTTGACCTGTGTCGGGTTATACATTTTATTAATAAAATTATGTGCATTTATGTGATAATGGAAAATGAAACATTGAAATCGGTGCCATTAATTAATTAATTAAAGACCTAACCATATCACTGTTAGTTGGTTGTTTTTACATATTGCTGTTTTATCAGACTTAAGTTAAAATTTTATTAATTATTTTAATTAATACTTTATTAATTATTAATTAATTAAAAATAATTAATTAATTTATAACGTGGAAAGTGGAAAATTATTTGACATAAAAACCATATCACTGTTAGATAAATGGTTGGTTGATTATGGTTATAATTAATTAATTAAAGACTCAACCATAATCATATAAATGTTGGTTGAGTCTTTACTTGGTTTATTTATTCTCAACCAATTACTTATCATACTACTAATCGATTAGTTGGTTGTCTTTAACCCTTTTAAATGTTATTAAAGTGGTTGAGTTATTATTTAGAGACAACCAATGTTATTAATTAGTTGAATTTTTATTCACATTTCATTCATACTTAATGAATAGGAGCCATTTTCCAATTTTTTTTAATTTATAATTTTACTTAAAAAAATTTAAATTACTTTTTATTAACACATTTTACTTTTAATTATTTTAAAATTATAAACTACTTTTAATTTATTTTAAAATTACAAACTACTTTTAATTTATTTTAAAATTAGCATATACTAAACTCTTAAACAAACATTTGAAAAGACTTTCCTCGAGATATTTAATTATAAATTACTTTTAATTTTAATTTTAAAATTACTCGAAGCTATGATGCAAGGAAATTAATGTAATTGTTTTTGAATACCTGTACACTAATGAGGGTTAAGTAGTAGAGATATCTCATGTAGTGGTTTGAAATCTTTCATGTAGTGGTACACTAAATGAATTTAATCACATAGATGAATAAATTTAACATGTGTACTAAGTTAATCTTGTCCCCACCTGGCGTAATGGGAGAAGGGGCGTTGAAGACATAGCCAAACGGCTTGACTGTTTCCTGATTTCAGACACATTCTTCCATTCCACGGCCTCCCCCACGTTCGGAGTCGTCCTCCCCTTTATCTCTGACCACGCGCCCATCTATCTCACCTTGAATCCTACAGCCCGCCTCAAGCCTTTCCCATTTAAATTTAATCATCATTGGGCTGAATACACACAGTATTCTGCACTTGTACACTCTGTATGGGAGCACCCACAGTTCTTGAGGGACTTAAATCCTCAGTCGCGTCTGAGCTGGAAATTAAATTATCTAAAAGAGTAGTCCAAATGCTGGATAAAACAAAAATTGGCCGCTGACAAGCTCGCCTTGCATAAACTCGAGCTCGAGATCAAACACCTCATCTCCAAATCTACCTCTGTGGCACTTTCTGCAGATGATGACGCTTCCCTTAAAGTTTTGGAAGAGAAAAGGAATGGCATTCTTCTGGCGGATGAAAAAAGTTGGCACCTCAGGAGTCGGGCGACTTGGCTCAAATGGGGCGACTCAAATACCACGTATTTCCATAAAGTGGCCAATCTAAACAGAAACAAAAAGCTCATCTGCTCCTTAGAACAGGAGAATGAGGACCCCATTCGCGGACAGGACGCACTCAAATCTTCAGTGGCCTCTTATTTTGAGCATCTCTACAAATCCAACAGTGATTTACATTTGACAGACAAAGTCTCTACTGCCATCCTTTACCTGAGCATGATTTCGGCAGAGGATGCAGCGGATCTATATAAACCAGTCACCCTTACTGAGCTCAAGTCCACTCTTTCTCTCCTAAAAAAAGAGAAAAGTCCGGGCCCCGACGGCTGGACGGCCGAATTTTTCTCACTTTATTTTGATCTTGTTGGTTCTGATCTTCTACAGATGATCGAGGACACGCGCATCAAAGGTAAAATTAACAGCAGTCTCAACGCTACGTTCCTGGTTTTAATCCCAAAGTCTGATCAGCCTGCCTCTTTCAACAATTTCAGGCCGATATCCTTATGTAACCTTGTTTATAAACTTATTGCAAAAGTCATCTCCTCTCGGATTAAGACTATTTTGGAACGGAGCCTCTCGATTGAACAACTCGGATTTATCAAAGGGAGAAGGATCCATGATGCCATCGGTGTGGCACATGAGTGCATCCACAGCATCTTCAAAAGAAACCAAAAGGCGTTGATCATGAAAATTGATCTTAAAAAGGCGTTTGATATGGTTGACTGGGATTTTCTCAGAATTATCCTCCTCTCGGTTGGTTTTGGGAACAGCTTCATGGACTGGATAATGTCTTGTGTATCCAGTGCTAATCTTTCAGTGCTGATCAATGGGGAGGCTTCCAGATTCTTCAAAAGTGAAAGGGGGCTCCGCCATGGATTCCCCCTATCCCCCTATCTCTTTATACTAGTGTTGGAAGGGCTGAGTCTTATACTCACGAAATCTGTCACAGAACTTCGTATTTCAGGTATACAGGTCACTTCTCGCCTTAGCATCGTCCATCTAATGTTCGTGGATGACATACTACTATTTTCCAATGCGAATGAACCGGAATGGACAGCTTTATCGGATACTCTTTAGCGCTTCTGCAATGCTTCAGGGATGATTATAAATCCCACAAAATCCTCGGTCCATTACTGGGGCATGTCAACGGCTGATCTCTCTTCACTCAAATGTCTTTTCCCCTACACTTTTTTTGATCTATCCCTTGGTTTCAGATACCTGGGGTATCATCTCAAACGGGGAGTATCCACGTCTATGGACTGGACTTGGCTAGTATCTACCTTTGAATGGAAAATTGGATTATGGTGCAATAAATGGCTGTCCCTGGGTGGATGACTCATCCTGGTCAAGTCGGTTCTACAAAGCTTGGCGGTTTATTGGATGCATCTGGAAAGGATCCCGTAAAAAATCTTGACTTTGCTTCGCAGATTATCTTTCAATTTCCTGTGGAACGATATGGTAGGTAATAGGCGATTTCACCTTTGCAATTGGCAGACACTCTCCAGGCCTAAAAGGGAGGGAGGATGGGGACTAAAGCATCTCGGCATTTTCAACAAGGCCTTACTGGCTTGCTCTTTTTGGAGAGCTCTTTCCATCGATAACATTTGGCACCGGGTGATTCAGGACAAGTATATAGGTGACATATCACTCTCCTGTTGGCTTCAAAAACCTCATCTCTTACAGAGCTGGGCATCTCCCTTCTGGAAGGGACTCGTGTCTTCCTCACAGGTTATTATGCATTGGCTCTGATGGATTCCTGGATCGGGTTCAGATATTAAGATGGGAAGAGATAAAATTATAGGCATTGATGATCGTTTGATTCTGTCCCTACAGCTCAGGTCTCTTTTGCTGTCTCATAATATCTCTTCCCTTGCTCAGTTAAAAAAAGAAAGCCATACCAGTTTCCTCCCTGACAACTGGCTGCACAGTAGTGATTTGGGCCTCAGTGGACCCACAACATTGGAGTTAGACTCTTACACTGCAGCCTCTCCCTCACTGAAGCACGGGCCTCTCCCTCACTAAAGCACGGGACTCCTTAATCTGGAAAAGGGGTGATGGTAAGGGGGATGTACAAGAAAAAAACATTTATGCTGCGCTCCTCACTGATAGGGTGATCGACACACAGTCTTTTTGGCTCACTCGTATTTGGTCTTGGCATCTTCCCTTAAAACTAA
>JASDQU010505520.1:17897-30458 GCA_032191745.1 Picea mariana | reverse complement strand
TAGTGTTCTCATGCTAGTGACACGAGAAGATTGAGGAAAGCATGCTTCAATATTTCCAATGTCACCTTCTGCATCCATATGATCCCCTTCACCTTCTGGAGTGTGAGGGGGTACACTACCGACATTGACACTAGAGGGTGTATTGATATGTATACCATTATGATGTGGTGTTGGTATACCAACATCACTATTACAAACACCAATCTCTACACACACATACTCATGATCCATTACCTGCAAAAACTCCTGTTAAAATAATAATTTGTTTTATAAAGGACTTGCATGAGTATAAAAATTCAAATTTTGAATACATAAATGGGATAATTGAATATGTTTCTTACCCCATATTGGTGAATCTGATGCACCAGGAATTTCATTCTTTCATCTTTCTCCTGTGTCCACGATTCAGTTATAATCAAAGAAGTGAGTTCCATGTTTAATTTTTTAACAAGATTCTTTGTTGTTTGCATAGGGGTGGTAGAGTCATAAATTTATTCTTCAGTAAGATCTTGCTCAAGAGGAGGTGTGGACTACATTAAGGTTGGTTCTTTCTCCCTATCACATTGGGACATTGTGACAAAAAGTTAGTTCATGAATACTAAGCATGGGACAAAAACATGGCATGCTAAAAACATCAAAGTAAAGAGTGACTAAAGAACATAAGGAGTTATTTTTGTGGACATTGTAGTGAATTAGAACACGTGTGACAATATATTACATTAAATGATAATCATAAAATATAATTCATTGATTAYAGGTTTGGTAAAATAGTATACGTACCTCCCCCATAATAAAAATGTGTGTATTTATTCTATTCAAATTGTAATCAACAACTCCTCCCTTGGAGCTATTGATTTTATTGCACATACAAATACACGATTTCCACCACGCCCCTCAAATACAAAATTGGGTTTCTTATTTATGGTCATGGGTCATATACTATTTATAAACTCTGCAATATTCCATATATTTTTTGGCCTTCCATAAATACACATAGATGTTCCTTTATGTTGATCATTGTTTTTTAGTTGTATATAATTTACAGCCACATCATATATCCACATATGTTTTTTATATTGGAATAGATATATCCAATATTTGTAGATGTAATAGGGTCTGGCATACTCCATCAATTCAGTTATTCCATTGTAACAAATATTTATGTCATCCAAGGAAAATATCCCCAAACCATGTAATGACGATGGAGAAATGTGGTATATCCTTTCGTTGACGCAAAATTAGTGTTTATCTGGGGAATATCCTTGGGTACCTATCATTTCACTAGATATTTGTACCTCAAGGGAACCTCCATGTCATCTATGCTCTCATAATCATAAGAACATGACCCACATTTAGCAAGAAACAATTACATGTGTCTATCAAATTTCTTCTGATCTTCTCACCTCTAGTTGATCTCTTCCTATTAGACCTACTAGATGTCTCTCTTTTGACCTCTATTCTTCCTGAACTTCCCTCACTCGATGAAGATAAATATGAAAAATACATTTTTGGTTGTACGTCCTATATCACTTCATCAAATGATACAAACAGTTAGTAAGTGTCAAATGTTGAAAAAAACTGTCTTTTAGCAAAACAACTGGATCAAGAAGAAAATTAGTATCCACTAATAAATGGAATCATGAAATTCATTTGATGTTTATTCGTCCATTTAGAGTGGAAACAAGGCATCGCATGGAATATGACCTTTATAATTAGGGAATATTTTTATTCCAATAAAATATCATAATTGTATTGGAAGCCATTGGACTTCCACCTAAACTAGTTAATACAATGTGGAGGCTTCTTCAATGGAAAAATTTTCATGTTGTTTAGTAAAACTGACTAAGGTGTTTTGACACATTCAAGGTCCATGGGATACCACTTCATGATAATGATTTTATTATTGAAAGGAGAACCGAAAAAAACCCTTAGCTAGGCTATAGGTGTCATGTCCCCTACCAAATGACCTATAGAGGAAGAAGGACACTGTAGTATTCCAGATACAAAATAGCATGCAGAACACAAATATTTTGCTAGAAATGGAAGAGAAACAATGATATAACCAGAACAATACTAGAATAATACCATAATAACACCATAAAGACCAATTTGATTACTAATAGAAATGTTCACTTTCCTCTTTGAGGGGGAAACCTCTAGCAGGGCAAAGATCTATTACAATAATATCCAAGACAATATTTTTCATACCCTCTACTTCTATTTATACTCTATCTATTCAAAAGAACAATCTAGAGGAGAGATCCTTCTAGAAGCACAAAATTCTATTAGGTATTATTACATTTTACTTATTCTTCCTTATTGCTAGGCCTTATTAATATTTTCCTTTATTACATGGAATTATATTATTCTACCTACGTGAGGGGTTAGGGAGGCTAGGTCCCTAACATGCCCTTTCCCCTTCAAGAACAACCTTGTCCTCAAGGCTTCGGATGAGGGAATTTTTATAGAATGGTGTCCATCTTCCAGGAGTCATCTTTTGGAGATCTATCTTTCCATTGTACTAAGACTTCCTCGATGGTGTGATGACGGAGACGACGCTCTCTCTGGGCCAAGACTGCTTGTGGCTACAACCATATGGAACCTTATTCATCCAACTTAGGGATACTAGTTTGGTGTGGAACATAGTTATAATCACCTTCTTTAAACAGGAAACATGAAAAACAAGATGGATCTTGGACTGACTGGGTAGAGCTAACTTATAGGCCAACGATCCCACATGCTTAAGCACTTTACAAGGACCATAAAATTTGGGCAAAAGTTTCTGACAATGTTCATATTTGAGTGAAGTTTTCTTATAAGGTTGTAGTTGAAGAAATACCTAGTCCCCTTCAACAAAATGACATTCAAAAAAACTTTGATCTGCTCATTGCTTCATGTGATTTTGAGCCATGACCAAATTGTCTTTGAGGGCATGAAGAATAGCCTTGTGGACTGTAAGATTTTTGTCAACTTCCTAAACCTTCAAGACCCCTAGCATATATGAGAGAACTGATGGGGGATTTTTGTGATAGACTACTTCAAAAGGAGTCACAGGAGTATTTGTATGGTAATATGTGTTGTACCACCATTCAGCTAGGGGTAACCATTGCGTACACTGATTTTGACACTCAGATGAAAAACACCTGAAATAAGTTTCCAAACACTTGTTGACAACTTTAGTCTGGCCATCCGGCTAGGGGTGATAGGAAGTGCTAAGATGCAATTGGGTGCCCTGGATATTGAATAATTCTTTCCAAAAATTGTTGGTGAAAGTGGGGGCTTGGTCAGAGACAATAGAATTTGGCATGCCATGAAGCTTGAAGATATTATCTATCAATAGTTGAGCCAGTGTTGAGGCTTTGAATGGGTGTTGAAGAGAAAAAAAATGATCATATTTGGAGAGACGATTGACTACCACCATGATGATTGACTTATTTCTAGATTTAGGTAAGCCCACAATGAATCCATAGAAATATCTCTCAAAATATCAGGGGGAATCAGAATTGGTTGGTGTATTCTTGGGGCTTTGACAATTTCTCCCTAGTTGCGTTGATAGACCTCACATTTAGCCACAAAGGTGTGGATGTCCTGTTTCATACCCTCTATTAGTGCCATAAGTTTCCCCTAGACTGCTATAGGGTCAAGCCTAACACATCTTAGTTATTTCAATGATTTTTATAAATAAGGATGTGTTTTGGGTTTTGAAAGAAGGTGGATCAGATAAACTAAAACAGAAAGAATAAGGGAAAGAAGATAAACATAGATCAATGAAACACCATTGGGAATGGATTCAAGTAAACATCATGTTATTCGAAGGAAATCAAATTGCATATCAGATAAGAAGTTTATATGAAAATTGGTAGAAGTATAGGGAATAAACAAAAAGCATAATACCCATCAAACAAATATTCCCTTTGCAAAATGGATGAAAAGGTACATTAAACAAAACACACAAATAGTAGGCAGTCACAGAAAAATATTTACCTCTCGAGAATATATTATGCATGGGCAGCCATTGATTCTCAATGTATGCAATTCTTTCAAGAAAGATGAAAAACATAGTGTAAAACAAGGGAAATCACAATTTGATAAAACAATTGTCATAAATCTTCAATGTCAGAAACGATCACAAAATAAAATTCCCTCAGGCTTACAATAACACACACTAGATGGATATCTCATCAAATTCCTTCTCAGGCCTCACCCTCTCGGGCCTCCTCATTCTCTTACGGATTATAGAATATATATAGATCAATAAAACTAATCAACTATCCTCAATTACTAGGAGTCAAATTCATACTGTCACCAAATCTCTGCAATCTTTATTCAAATTTTGAATAGACTACTGAAAAAAAAAATTAATGTTGCAAACTAACAAAATGAAAATAATCTTCATACTCGTGTGGTGAGCTTATCCTTTTGTCTTATTCCTACTTTTAACCAGTAAAAACTAGCTAATCATGTGAAATGATGCTTCCAATGAAGCCATGATAACATCCAACTAACTGAAAAAAATTATTGTATGGAAATAAATTCATAGAAGACCTCATGACTTCTAGAAAAATTTTAAGTTGCAACACATACTTAAAATCCTAGACTGTTTTAATTCAAAAAGTTGCAAAACTGAAATCTTCTGGAAAAACCATCTCTATGTAGACAACCACGGGATCCTGCCAACTTTGTTGCATCTCCAGCTGATACAAAAGGTCACATTGTTCCTCTGCTTCACTTATAAAATGATACTTAATTTGTTTTGTTCTAAAGAGAGTATGAATATTTTCCAGGCATTGGCAATCAAAGGCATCAAGGTTATCCTGAATCAGATCACAAGTTCCTTGAACATAAACATCAACAATTCCATCATGATAGTCAACAAAATGACTGTCATGCACCGGCTTTGGTTGTTCATAGATGATGAACTGAATACCTTCATGAATATTTTGGTCATATTACGTCACTATAGATACATCAGAATCTAGAATGTCAAGATCATCATCACTATAGTCATCATAATTTGGAACAACATGATAAAATTCAAATGACAAAGATGAATATTTTTTCATACTTTCATCAGTAATATGATCTTGAGATGGATTTGAAAAACCATTTCTTTCTTCCTCAACATTATCATACATGGTATCTTGAATATATTCCTCACTAACATGATTTTTATTCTGGAAAACAAAGGAAAAATCTACTTTCTGTTGAATATGCTTCTCAAATACATCACAACAATTTTCAAAAAGACTTTCACCTGAAATTTTTTTGTTATGAAGTGTATTGAAAGAATCATGAAAACTTTCCAATGAGTTAATACTTGAATCTGGAAGAGATCTGAACCAATCAAGGGCTGCTCCCTTCAATGAGTATCTAAAAATTTTGATCTAGACATCCTCATGCACAATCTGACATTCATGAACAAACTCATGAAAATCCAGCAGATGCTCAACTAGAACCTCCCAATATTTGCCTTTAAATGTAGGAAGTGTACCTTCCCATTCACCTATACCAAGCATTAGGTTTGGAAAACCAACTACATTCGAAAAATCACAAAAGGAAAAACTTTGAGCCAAAATGGCTTCCATAGTTGGATCCCCAGTGGAATTGCCTTTTAATATTTAGACAGTGGAGTCGCTAGTAAATCTTTAAGCATGGATTCTTCAACCATGTGGAGTTGCCAGGTGAATGATGCAGTCAATTTCACGTCTAACTTTTTTTCACCGTCAAAAGCTAGCTCTTCCAATGTCATACACCCAGGGAAGATATTCAATTATGTCCCCGACAACGGTGCCAAAATATGTTAGTGCTAGAAGTTGCCCCTAGACTGCTATAGGGTCAAGCTTAGCGCATCTTAGTTATTGCAATGATTTTTATAAATAAGGATGTGTTTTGGGTTTTTAAGAAGGTGGATTAGGTAGACTGAAAGAGAAAGAATAAGGGAAACAAGCTAAACATAGATCAGTGAAACACCATTGGGCATGGAGTCAGGTAAACATCTTGTTGATCGAAGGAAATCAAATTGCATATCAGATAAGAAGTTTATATGAAAATGGGTAGAAGAATAGCGAATAAAAAAAAATTAGAATACCCATCAAACAAAGATCCTCTTTGCAAAATGGAAGAAAAGATACTTGAAACAAAACACACAAATAGTAGGCAGTCACAACAAAATATTTATCGCTTGAGAATCTATTATCCATGGGCAGCCATTGATTCTCAATGTCTGCAATTCGTTCAAGCAAGATGAAAAATAGAGTGTAAAAAAAGGGAAATCACAATCTGATAAAACAATTGTCATAAATCTTCAATGTCAGAAACAATCACAAAATAAAATGCCCTCAGGCTTACAATAACACACATTGGATGGCTATATCATCAAATTCCTTCTCAGGCCTCACCCTCTCGGGCCTCCACTTTCTCTTACAGATTATGGAATATATATAGATCAATAAAACTAATCAAATATTCTCAATTACTAGTAGTCAAATTCATACTAAAAATGGAATTAGGTTGCAATAATTATGGAACAAGCTGCCAAGGATCTCAAATTATGAAGTTTGATAGGCATCTCTCTTTAGATTAGAGATGACCGAAGCTATCATATGCTGTTTGTACACTTGAATCTATTTGATTGCTTAAAAATGTTAGATGACCTGTTGATTTTTGTGCTTGAAAACTGGATCCGATCCTTATTCACTGATTTTGTGCATGGTAATTTGGACTTGTCTGTCAGTTATATCCCTTGAAATCTACACTTTACTATTATTTGTATTCTCAATGTTTATCTATAGATTTTGTGCTTAATTGCCAACAATGTTTTATTGATGCCTCTATTTTTGGAACTAATCTCCTAAAATAGAATGAATATATCTCGATTGAGCTCGACACAAAGGAAAATAGGTGTTCCCCTTCTGTTGGAAAAAATAAGAATTTGTTGATACTCATTATAAACCTCTATGCTCAACTCAGCTAATGCAACAAGTTGTCCACATGAAGCATACTTTTCACCAAAACTGCCAATATCAGCCTTCAAAAGTTTTAGAATGACTCCTCTATGACTTGCAACTACCTGTGCCCTCCATGAGTCTCTTAGCTTGAATTTCTCTCAGTGTAATCAAACCCTTCTACAATTCTTTCTCACACATGATCAACATCCAAGGCTTACCAGGATTTGATGCATCGGCTATGCATTTCACAAATTTTCTGCTATGATTGATTTTCTTCCTATCAATGTTTCTCCTTCAAAATATTCCTCTACCTAGTAAAGATATAAAGGCAGCTTCCTTAACCATAATTTGCAAGAAAAATTATTTTTATTATTAACTATGCTATGATCTTGTACTATTGTATCGAACAGATGTGAATGCACATGAGATTATTGGCACTGAATGATGCTAGGTGGTGCACTTACTTGACACCTAATCCATGTGACTTGGTGTTGAGATTAATTCTAAGACCATGAACCGATCCATGATAAGGCACATGGACCCTGAGATGTGATGACATACTTTAAATATACTTTTTGGGATATATCCCACTTGTAACGGGTGAAAAACAACCACATGTGTTTAAATATGCCAGTGGTTCCTATATATATATTGACTTGTAGTGCATGGGACTTGCTCCCCTCCTTGTCATGGCTTGGTGTGGTCCTAGTGCACTGTCTTTAACTCGACTTGTGTGATGTGGATCTAACTCATGATGTTGTGTGCCTAATGCTGACATATTTGGTTGATGCATATTTTAGGTGCTTTTTTTGTAAGCTCCTAATTGATGCTGAGAAAAAGGCCCCAAAACTTTTACTAAAATTAATAACTCTGCATAAAGATCCGAGAACATAAAATGACCAAAAAAGCCAAAATTGGCTTAATGAAATCATTTTTATTTGCTATAGAGACTGCATTTCAATCCATAGGCACGAATATTGCCAAAATAAACATAAGAAATCTAGATATGGAGTGAAAACAAAACATGGCGAAGAATTCAAAGATTTTTTGGGAAGTGATATAATGTTTTATGATGGCATTGTGAGAATAACACTTTTCCAGTAGCGTGCCTATATCAGACACATGTGTCGCTGAAACATAGCACCAAATTAAAGATTGTTTTCTCTTGTAGATAAAAGTACTAACAGCCTCCCAGAAAAAAAAAATGTTTGACCCATTGATAGGCTTTGGTAAACCCTAAATGCCCTGTTATGGGTGAGGCAAGAAGTTTGGAAAAATTTGTGGATTTATGTTGGGATTTATTACATAAATACAAATGACCTTTGTATTGAAGCTCTTCATTATGCCAAGAGCACCCTAGAGAAACTGAAGAATTGTGTTGCAATTGGTGGAGCAGGCTAGAAATTTTGGGGTCTTGCCACCATTCCTAACGAACATCTTGGAGCCAATCTGGTACAATGAAGGAGAGGGAGAAAAGGGAACCTTCTTCTTCATATTTCCGGGAAAGAGAATCGACCCCTACATTTTCCTTGTCCTTCTTGTAAATGATCTCATAATAATATCCAAATAGATTGGTCACCCATTTTTGCTACGTCGAGGATGAAATTCGTTGTTCCAGGAAATATTTGAGACTTTGATGATAAATTTTGATTTTGAATCATTGACCCAATAAATAAGGATGCCAGAGATCCAAAAAATGCATAATAGACAAAATTTACTTTTCATAAATGGATTGGCCCAAATTTCATTCTAAAATTTGTTTGTTGGTGAAGGCCAAGGGTCTGCCATATTCCATGAGGACGGTGCCAATTTATTTCCCAGAAGCATCATGTTCCTATACCAAGGTCTTTGTGAAGTATGTGAGAGCTAGGAAAGAGGTTGAGAACACAACATATTTTAAGTCTTTGAAGGAATGATCCACAACTTAATTCCAAGTGAAAGAATTATTTTTCAGGAGGGAAGTGAGAGGAGCTACAATCTTTCCATAATTCCGAACAAGTTTCCTATAATAGCTCGTTAAACCCAGAAAACCACGCAAACTCTTAAGAGTTTTAGGGAGAGGGAAATCTTGCATAGATTCAATTTTCTTAGGATCCACGTGGACACCATCCTTGCCGAAAATATGACCCAGGTATTCCACTTCTGAGGCACCAAAGGCACATTTAGATTGTTTGAGGAAAAGTTGATGTTTAGAGAGTAGATGGAGGACTTGATTCACATGGGAGAGATGGGATGGCTAATTTTGACTATAGATGAGAATATCATAAAAGAAAATTAAGAAACAATGGCGGAGAAAATGATGGAATACATGATTCATAAGACTTTGGAAAGTGGAAGGGGCATTACACAATGGGAATTACCAAAAATTGATAATGACCCTCATGAGTGCACAATGCAGTCTTGGTAGTGTCTTCTTCTTTCATACATATCCGGTGGCAGCCAGATCGTAGATCCAATTTGGTGAAGTAATGAGCACCACTCAATTCATTCAAGAGGTCATCAATGATAGGAATAGGGAATTTGTCTTTGATGGTGAGTTTGTTGAGTGCGCAAAAATCAAGACACGTGTGACAAGTACCTTATTTATTGAGTACCATGACCATAGGGGAATAATAGGGGCTAGTTCTGGGATGGATAACACCATCTTCTAGTAATTCATGAAATTTTTTCTCAATTTCATTATTCTAGGAAAAGGGATGACGATAAGGCTGAACATTGGGAGGAAGATTGCCTAGGATGAGAGGGATGGAATGATCATGGACTCCACAGGAAGGGGGAAGGTATTGAGGGGTGGTAAAAAAAACATGGTGGCTGGAGAGGATAGATTGGAGGTCAAGATGCACAGAAGGTGTCTAACGACATGAATGGAGTGGATTTGGGCTATAATTATTGAATGACCAATTTTTAGAAGATTTTCCATGCGATGGGAACTGATGATCTCAGGGGAGTCCGCGGTGATGCCTTGCAACTTATAATGTTGTCCTTCATGTTAGAGTTGCATGGTTAAGTCCTTAAACTCCATGAAAATGGGGCCTAGAGTGCATAACCATTCAACACCAAGAAAAATTTCACAACCCCCCATGTTTATAGAAAAAATATGGGATTTTAGGTGATACTGACCAATTTGGAGTTGCACATTCTCACATCGTCCCCCAGATTTCATGGAACCACCATTGGAAATCATGATTTGAAAATTATTGATGACACAGATGTAACAATTGACTTCTTGGGAAATACGGCAATGAATAAAGTTATGGGTGCTACCAATGTCCACCAAGATGATGACTTTCCTATTCTTTATGTAACCAATTAATTTGGGAGTCTAGTGAGAAGAGAATCCATTGAGGGCATTAAGTGAAATCATCGGGTCAATGTCGGGTGGTTCAAAGGGTGGCGTGAGGTTGGAAGGTGGTGGTAGTTCCTCCACAGGTGGAACAAGAACATATTCTTTAGAAACATCCTCTGTCAAAACCATACAAATCTTATGTTCCTTACACTTATGCCTGGAAAAATATTTTTCATCATAATTATAACAAAGACCCTTGCGTTGACGTTCAACCACTTCAACTCTAGTTAGTTTCTGGATATTAAGGGGATTTGCAGGAGAGAAAAAATTGGTGGGTTTGTGGAGAGGAGGAAAGGAGGGTTTGCAAGCCTGGTGTTAGCACTAGAAGTCACCTCTAGATTGCGGTAGAGGTAAGCCCAATACCCATCAGTTTATGTCACAATGAATAAATTTAAGGGTGGTCTACTGGACACAATATTGGGATTATAACGCTTTAACTTAGAAAAACTTGGCTAGCATGCATAAGAAGATGAGGTTTTGATATAATTTCATTCATTGAGTTGTAGTAAAGGGTGAGTAGGGGGGAGAACAGGTGAGGAAAGGTGTAGAGGTATGCAATGGACATCATGTCTTATAGCAGACCAAAGAGGAAATACTTAAACACAAGATCTTCTTGAATTTAAATTTGAAAGAAACTGAAAGGAATTATAACAACACTATAATCAAACTTTCATCATAATGCATTCACAATAATTCAAGTGAATCAGTCAATCATGAACTCTTTCAGAATCAGAGGGAAACAAGAGGGATTAAGAAAGATGTCTGTCATTAAACAAGAAATCTTAGACTACAACGACATCACCAGAGAACCAACAACTTCATTAAAAATTTACAATATGGGAGCTTTTCTCTACCATTGACCCTTACAAAATATGAGAAGACTCCTATATACTCAAAGAAAGACCCAGAAGCATGCTCGAGTCTCTGCAATAAAGGCATTACGTCTACACGCTTCCTGGAAGACTGTGCATGCAACCTCCTGTCAGACACAAGCTCTTGTTATATGTAATCGTACTTCAAAATGAACCTGCATATGAGCTAACTTACTAATAGTCCCTTTCTTGGTTTTCAATTTATGGTGGAAACAATGTTCAACTGCCACCACCAACCTCAATAATTGCTTCATCGAGATTGGGGAAGACCCAAGCTATCATTGCACCAATGGAATTTGGCGACCTATGCATTTTTCCATCTGGAGATAAGTTGGATGCTTGCAGAGATGGATAGGCAGTCATCGACGTGGATGAAGATCTGGCGAGACATCGATAGGTGAGGGAGTGGGGACATGACATAGGTGGAAGAGGCATGGAGTGAAGTGGTACAGGTGGCGAGAGATGAGAGGGGACATATGACAGGTGGGACTATGAGTGGAGGCTAGGTGTGAGTGAGTAAAAGTTATAAGGGAGCAGTATATGTGAAGGACATAGGAGAGAGATGGAGTGGGGGACAGGTACTGGTAGGTGTTGATACTGAGAGGGGGGTGAATCAGTATCAAGTACAATTTAAAAAAAAATTCAGCTTATACTTAAACCATTCAATTATATCCAATGAGCAATGAACAATAGTATAAGAGTTACACCAATACACCACAATACACCATGCACAATATATGAGAAATGATCAATAGTTTTTGTTCAAGGGAAGTAATGACTTCCAAAGGTATCTACAGCTTCCAAATGTAAAGGGAGGGATTAAATTCCAAGAGTAATATACAATCCTTCAATATAAAGAGATATCTGAACTCTCTATCCTTTCCCCTTCCTTCCACCCAAGAATATATGAGAGATAATAAAACTTTATTCAATTTTGGTCTGTTCAGAAGACCCAACTTGTACAGCATGCCCCGCGCTCAATATTTAACATGTGATTCTGAATCTCGCACACAAGAAACTACAGTCCGTAATATTTCCAATGGAAGTGGTCCCACTACATTTGGAGTCTGTATGAAAAAGTTATGACTGTTTTACCCAGAACACCTGTTTTTTGACTAGTTTCAGGACTGGTCACAAACCCTATATTCCATAGCGTGTATCTCCATAATTATAGCGAATAAAGAGCTGAAATTTTTACCAGAGGTACCTTGATATGCATTATCACTACCATAGCGATTTCACCATCTGAATCGTTCTAGAAAAAAAATTATGGCAAAAATGGTAAGATGACCTGAAAATAACATACCTTAGAACACATCACCAAAAGACTTCATCCTCCCTTGAAATCCGGCCTTCTTTTACTTCTTCTTCTCTCTGAAATTCGACTTGTATCAAA
>JASDQU010505519.1:42439-54811 GCA_032191745.1 Picea mariana | reverse complement strand
TCGAGAACCAGGTTGTAGACATAAAGGTGTTCATATCACAAGCCACTAAAATCCAACATAAGGAACTTACGGCTCAACAAAACCTACTTATAAAGGTAGGAACCATTCAAAACCATTTCCAAGTGATAGATCAAATATTTGAAAATATTTCTTCAAAAGAAAGAGAAGTCAGGGTAGCATGAGTCACTTTCCAAGACGTTGTTATAGCTATAGCAAAGATAGAGACGGTCAATAGCTCAAAATTATCCATCGCAAAACAAACCAGAGTTTGTATCCTGTTGAAGGTTTGGGACCAGAACATGTCAGAAAGTAAGGGGAGAGTTAACGAAGTAAAGAATTTTTGTGAGGAAACATTCTCTTTGATAAGTAAAAGTTTGCTAGGCCTTGATAAGGAAAGAAGTGCTCGGACACTGGGAAAAATCAATATAGCTAAACATATGGTGGACATCAAAGAAAACACGGAGAAGCAACAAGTGGAGATATCCCAGATTAGCCAGTTCGATATGGCCCAAGTGGAAAAATGGCTAGTACAACCAAGTTTTTAACTATGCTCCATCATCACAAAGGACCGACAAGTGGGAAATGTTTTTCCATAGCTGGCGAAGAGTTGTTACACTTTTGAAGCAAGCAACCAAGCAGAGCCTTCCAGGTTGATATCCTAGTTGGTGGAGAGGTGCGTCACTTGCACCTAGCAGGCGAAGGGGCAGGTTTCTAGTGCCAAATAATGGCAGGTGTCTACTTGTTTTATTTTTAGAACCCGAGGAGTAAAGAAAGAAAGGTGTTCTGCCCACATGAAGGAGGACAAAGACAAAGAAGAGAAACTCTTAAGTTTCCCATTTTGTAACCAAAAAATTCTAGAACGATTGAAATTCAAATGTTTAGAAGTTTGTATAAATATGCATTTTGAAGTGAGAACAAGAGGCTGGATTTTTCTTGGCAGATTGTAATAGAGACCTTTTCCTTTGATTAATAAAAAGCAATCCAAAGATTCATGATTCCATGAATACTGAGTTATGATTTTTTCTTTCTCTGTTATCTTATATTAAATTTCATTTTGCATATATATTTCTGATGAATGCTATATGCACTTTAGTACAACTTATACTATGGTGACCAATTGTTTAGTCATCTAATTGTTTGTAGTTTTTCCTCTGTATCGGCTATCAGCAGGTACAAGACTTGTGAACTTTTTAGATCTCTATATTTTATGCTTTGTCAAATTTATTCTTGTCTTTTTCTTCTTCTGTTTACAGGGTGAGATTCTCCCTTGATAGGAGCCTCGCATTGTTGACAGCTTAATGTTTTCTCACATTTCATACATGATTCTTTAAAAATTTAATTCAGTTACAGGAGAAGGCCTTTGTTTTTTTTTCTACCTTTAACCTCGAATTCGGAAATTCTCTTTTATACTGTCAAAAAATTTAAGTAGCATCTTAAACCTTGAACTTTCTTTTCAATTTTTATTTCTCCATGACTGTGCTCGTTGCAAGATAGCCCAACATTGAACCCAGCCTATCATATCAAACCACCTTCACTTTGAATCTTTTTGACACCATACTTAAAGCTTCCATCACCTGGGTAGAACTCGAACGTTCATGGGCCGCAATTGAACGAGATATAAGCATCCAGGAACATTTGGAAGCGAGACAAAGACAACTTAGAAATCAGCCTTAGCTTATTTTCCCGAAGGTTGATTCTTCCCCTTTTTTATCTTTTACTCACTTTTGGATGCCTAGACCCTGTACTTTCTATCCTTAAGTACAAACTTTGGAACAACTATATGTATATATTGTTTGATGTTTGTTTGCAACTTCTGACTGTCTCTCTTATTCCAACACCCTCATATAGATAGTTTTGTAAAGTGTTTCATCCATCAGCTTTTATTCTGACCTAACACTTTAGGGGGCATGTTATAACCCTAAATTGAACCATACATGCATACCTGGAATCAGACCATCTTACTTGCTATTTTTGCCAAGCCATCACTGAGAAGCTCTTCTTAAAAACCACATTTTTGAAGATGTATGTTCCCTAAACCATTACTTCCCGCGTACACATGCTTGTTGCACCACTACATCTCGCATACATACACTAGCTTTTCCATTACAACCCGCATATACTCACAAAAGTTGTAAAAGTTAAAAAGTTGCATGGAATTCGTTGAGATTATGGGCTATTGGGTAGTTTTCCAAATGTTCCACCACCTATAGGTCATCAACCAACCAAATAACCATCCTTTTTGTCATATAAATTGAGGTGTTGGGGTCTCATTACAAAGATAAGAATAAGAATAGTGAAACTCTACCCATTTCACTTTCCCCCCTGGCCCCAAGAATTTGTAGCCACATTGTGAGTTTTGAGCCAAAATTCCCTATTCTTTCTCTTTTTCCTCATTCAAAAGCCTATGCCATTTCCCTAGAGAGAATTGTGAGAGGAGAAAGATATGTGGAAGCAGTTGGATCTTGGTGGAGAGGAGCCTGGACCAGGTTCGAGGAGCAGTCACTGATCTCATTTGTAAGTGACTTTTGTGAGATTAATATAAGAAGTACTTTTTTTGTCCCGCCATATGATGTGTTCAATATTTATGTTTGATTTACAGTTTATTATGACATCTAACCCACTAATTCATATATAATATGCATGTTCATAGTTTCTTGTTTGTATTTTGGTGAATGCGGGTCGGCCTTGGGAGGAAATTTGCAGTCTAGGATAAACCGAACGCAAAAGGATCGACACCGGTCGCAGAGTTTAAGGTAGAGTTATCGGATCCTTATACTTTGTATTTTATGCATGAATATGGGGTATTGTCGGGGTAGTTATTAAAAGTAGGATACTTTAGATGGTTATATATGAGTGCATGTTGATCCCTAGTGTAGTCCATAGGGGGGTTTTCCCGCTATAGCAGAATTGGCGACCGTACTGGGGAAGCCTCTAAGGTTTATAGGGGATATCATTTTGGGCGTTTTAATTGGTTTAGATTACCTTTTTTATTTTTCTGTAAGTTGTTGTGTCTTTAAGGGATTCTAGTTTTCCATACCAGTACTCCCTGCCTTGTTAGCCTTGACTGTTAGTTTTATTTTTGAGAAGTTACAGAGGTGTACACAGTTTGAAGTGGGATTGCACGCATACATACGCTCCCTACCTTTGGACAACCCGCGTACATACGCAAGCTTCTTAAGTGTCAGTAGCATGCCTGTGTCAAGAAAGTCTTTTTTCAAGAAGAGGCAGTCAACCTCTTCCCTGATTGAAGTCATACTTCTCAGGGGTTTTCTTGATCTATTCCTAGTCTCTATTGTTACAGTCTTATCCTAGGTTTGACGTCAGTTAGCTTATTTCTTTATCAAGATTTCTTGTGTTTACTGAGTAAGGGTTTGAGACGAGTTAGTGAGTCTTTTCTGATCAGTCTGTCTAGTATTGTCAATGAATCCATGCGATCCGCAGTAGACCTGAAGTCAGTTTTTGGTCTTGTCTTGTCTTTACTTTTTCCCTTTCACTTGCTTTAGAAGAAAAGAAAAAGAAGTTATTTCAAGTTTCTTATTTTGAAGCATAAAAAAAAAGATTTCATTTCCTTGTTTGGTAAGTAGTTAGGTTAGCTGTCTTTGATTATCAGAAGAAAGAGTGTTTCTTAAGTTCTTTACAGAATTCTTACAACACTAAGTAGCTCGTAGTCATGGAAAATCTTGTTTTGAGTTTTTATTTTCAAATATCTTGGAAAAAGTAGTTAAGAAAAGTTGGTTAAAGAGTTTAAATTCGCAAATCTTTACTTGTCAAAAAGAAGTAGTTTGCTTTCTGTTTCATTTAATGCTCCTCTCTTTTGTCTCTTAAAATACACCACTAGTTTCATCTCCCTTTCCTTGACTTTAAGACAAACCACTTAAAATTAACACTTAATTAAAATTTATTAAACTTTGTGTTTTGTAGGGTCCATCAACTAGTCTAGGCTAGAGCCTTGATTTAGGTTGGAGAGGAAACTCTTGAAGGCTTAAAACAAACATACAAGTCCGTGCTAGGGAGTGTAAAAAGTCTAGTAAACGTGGAAGTTATTCGGGACCCCCCTCTAACATAGGGGATAAACATGAGGTTGTGTGCAGAAAGGTAGCAGAGATAACCCCTCCAAATTTGAACCAAGTGTAGTGGGGAACACATATAGAGGACTTGTCTTGGGATTCTGTTGATCGCATTTGCCACAGAGCTTTGTGGGTCTCGAATCCAATCAAGGTCCTCCATAGTCTTCCATAACAATTTCCTTCGATACCCTTGATAGGTTTCTAGATTGATACCTTGCTCATTACAGTCCACCCGACTATCGATTGTACCCACCTGGTGACTGTTCGTGCGCTGGAAACCTAGTTGCCTTTATTTTAGTGAATTACACAGGTGACTGTGGGGGTATACCATGGTACCTAGGAAAGACATCGGGCCATTCTTTGCAGAGTATACCCGGAGGGTGCTTCTGTATTCGAGTTGCACTTGCACTAGTAAGTTTCTCTAGTGTTGTTTGGTGTAACTATTCTTCCAACTAGCTAGTGGTTTGATTGCTTTGTTTCATATGAACTCTTTCTAGTGAGTGTTGGTTTTCAACATTAGTAAAAACCCTAGTGTATCATTTATCTTATCACACAGTGGAAGATCGAGAGCTCCGTCGGTCGTGAAGGCTTCAGGGCCTGAGGCCAGTTGAATTGGAGCCACCTCGCCACCACGAAGGCAGAGACTTGACCAACAAGGGTCATTTGAGGCGAATGGGCCATAGGAAACTGTACCCGAGCCATCCCCAAGAGAAGAAATCTCAAATACGGAAGAGACAACCATTTATAACCTTGGAGCGGAAGCTATCTGTTAGCTCCCAAAATGAACCCGTCCCTTTGGTCGCATTTTGTGGTGGATAGCATGGCTATTGGTAGTTTTCTCAAATTGATTTTGAGTTTTTCTAGCTGCAAGACTTAGGTTTGATTTTTGTCTTAGAAATAAGATGACCCATAAAAGTCTTCTTTTCGAAATTTTCATAAAATGTTTTCAACAGCTAACGTGTGTTTAAAAGATGAGTGTTAGTTGGTGAAAGTGGCGACTTTCAACAGCTAAGAAGCATCTCTCATAGGTCCGTGCGCTGGTGAAAGTGATGACTTTCAAACATCCAAAGAAGCATTGTCACGAGTTGTGCGCTGGTGAAAGTGATAACTTCCAACAGCTAAGGGGCATTTTCCAAAGGATTGTGCGCTGGTAAAAGTGATAAGTTTCAACAGCTAAGGGGAGTTTTTTACAGGATTGTGCGCTGGTGAAAGTGATAAGTTTCAATAGCTAAGGGGCGTTTTTCACAGGCCGTTGGCTGGAGAAAGCGGGAATCACGTGTGTTTATCCACGTTTCAAAATCAAATGATGATGCGATCAACTCACGTCATGAAATCAAGAAAAACATGCTGGTGAAAGTGGATAATTATGAAAACTTGAGTTCCACGTCAAAGTCGGATTACAAATCGGATCCGGTTTAGAAACTCATGCTCCACAATCATGGCGTCGGGGATGGAAAGTTAAAATCCATTAGCGCAGGTACAGAAGATGTACTACGGGGCTGACAACATCAAATCATATCATTGCTTCCCTATCACACATCATTCGCAAATGTTTGTTAAGTTTATAATGTGGAAAGAACAAAGTCGAGTGCTTTCAACAGTGCAAGACCTCGACCCGAATAGCAGTTTGCTGTGTTGGTATACAGAGTCATTGGGGTTTTCAAACTGCAAATGGTGAGGAGACGCAGTGGTTCTCTACTCAGAAAAGAGTTGGACAACCTATCTTTCTACAGACGCATCCAGAAATACAGAAGCACTTTTCAAACGTAGGTTTCATCAAATTTGTTGAGAGGCTGCAGAACGGTTGTCACCAGTCAACAACAGAGGCTTTTGCCAAAACTTTTGATGGGAATAAGGCTCGTGTTGGATATTTGGAGATCATTGTAGATGAAACTTCCATTGTTGCAGCGACCAACCTACCAAGTTTGGGCCAGAGTTGGTTCAAAACTACTGCCACCAAAAATTTAAATTTCAGAGCTTATTTGAAGGAAGAGTTCAGGCACAATGCATGGAAAAAGAGCATGCCGGTTTCCTATCTAGAAGAGGAGTTGCAGGAGCTGTTTAAGGGCATCCAACTCTACATAACCTCAGAGGGAAGGTATGAAAAACTCATGATGTATCATTTGAAGCTCCTAGACCATTTCACCGGTAAGATTCTCCTCAATTTACCTTTTTTCTTACATAAGAGTTTAACTAAGGTCTGCAAGAAAATCAGGGCTCAACCCATAAGCATGAAAAATAATCTGTGTCACTTTGGCCTTATCAAATTGATCATTGTGGAGGAATTAAGACAGCAAGGAAGGAGCTGGCAACATTTTTTATTTTGGGAGGGCTTTGAAACAGAGACTCAACCCGTAAATGAATAGGGGAAAAGTTCAAAGAAACAGTTGACTCCTCAAAGAAGTTTGAGGAAGAGGAGGACCCTGCCAGGACCTCTAGAAGATAGAATCTCTAGAGTGAAATCCCACAAGTCAAAGAAAAGGTTAAACTTTGAAACCACTACAGAATATCCCACAAAGAAGCCTGAAGAGAAGAGAACAAACATATTAAACCTTCCCTACACAGACTCAGAACCAGAGAAACAAGATGAGAGCCCTGTCACCAAGAGTCTTGAGTAGTCAACTGAGTTTGAACTAAATTATGAGACATTCACTCATACAGAGGAAGGAGAAACATCAAAGAGCTCTAAGTCAAAGAAAACTCAGAAAATCAAGAATCTGAAAGAGGTAATCACTCAGCAAGAGGTTTTGGAATGGGTAATCAAAGAAAGGTAGAAGAAGTTGTCTGATAACTTCGCAAAAACCAATGCTACGTTTGAGAGACTGGCTCAGGAAAGTGTTAAAGAGAAGAAAAGAAAGCAGAAGATCACCAAAGATTACAATAGTCTATGGTGGCTTGCCAAGAACCTTAAAAGGAAGATAAGAAGATTGAAGCAAAAACAAAAGAAAAAATCCCACCCAGATTTGAAGGTACTTGCTCAAGTTGTTGTTAACATGCAAGGGGAGAAATCAGAAACACATTGAATTTTTGTTGAAATCGCATTTTGGAGGTGAAAGTCCATTTTTGGCTCAAAAAGAACTTTCACTAGCGCAAAGCGAAATTTTATGACCCGTTAGCTGGTGAAAGGCATCACTTTCACCAGCTAACCAACGAATTATAAATCCCGTTAGCTGGTGAAAGCAGGAAAAACGTTTTTGGAAGCCAAGGACAGAACAAGTCAATTTTTACAGATTATAAAGGGGTTCCAGAGTATCAAGGGGATATCAGATCGCATGCAAAGGACTCAGCATCAGAGGTTCGAGAGAATTTTGGGAACCACATGTAAAAAAAATTTCCTCAAAGATCGACTATGAACGTTGAAGAAATCCAACTATCAAGACAGGTGTCCTACCATGTTTCATTACATCGCAGATTCCAGGAGCTAAAGGATATAGATGGAGAATTTTTGAGATTGGAGACAATCTGAATGATAGTTTAGTTGTTAAATCTTTATTATCAAGCTGTTTAGTTACATTTGAATTTCTATTTTTAAACATAGATCCATGTTTTTAGGATCTGTAAAACTGATTGTAAGAGGCTATAAATGCCTATTTTTCTAAGAGACAGAGGTTCAAACTGGGAGATATTTTATGCTACTGTATAAACTCTTTTTGCAGAAATAAAGTTCAGTTTCCTTTTGTTTTCAATATCAGAATTGTCCATCTTTCATTTTCTATACTTTGTTTCAGTTTATTTTAGTTCATGAAGATTGTTATCTATTTATTGAGCTCATAGACTTGAAATTAAAGGATTTCCCTCTGTCTTGTATTAAGCCCTACATTCACTTGTATTGGCAATCAAGAATAGTGTTCTCCATCCTCTCTTTCAATTACTTGATCTGATTATTGTTTCCTGAAAGCATTGTATCTTTAGATGTGTGATGAGTTGTTCCTTATATAAATCATTAAAGACCACATTGTCCCAAACACATAAAAACCATTATTTCTAAGTTACCAAGCATCCTTAGCCTACAACCCTAAGGAGTTTCTTGGAGTGATAACAAATTGGCGCCGTTGCCGGGGAGATGAAATTCAAGCTCTTCTCTCCTGGGATATGACACAGAGATGATATTTGATGATAGACAAAGATTAGAAATTTTCAATTGGTTGTAATCATCTATCTGGTGACTCCACAAGTTCATCCTGGCTCCTAAGAGGATCAGTACTAGGGAGAATCCTCAAGAATCACTGATCACACCAGTGTCCAATCCAGAATTAATTCTCAAGAAAGGGAAGGCGATTCAAGGTCAAAATTCAAATACAAAAGGTAATCCTCTTTTCAGTTCTGTAAAATCTACTACAGAAAAATTTGAGTTCTTTTCAGAGAACACTGATGAAAAAACAGTTGTAAATATTGTAGAAGAACAAACTCTTTTTGATCAATAGAAAAATCCTAGTGATGATAAATTGATAGACTATAATTTGATTGAAAAAACCTCTAAGACTTTAGAAAGAAGCCAAAGTTATTCTTTCCTTGAGTCTTTCCACTCTCAACAACAAGAAGATCACTTGAACATTTATACTAGTCTCCTTGTCGTTGAACATCTCCTCCAAGAGCTATCTGCTAAGGGTGAAGAAAATTTAGCTGGACAGCTTGCAAATTTTTACAGAGCCTCTTATCATACCTCTTTCCCATTAGAAGATTCACCTCTTTCACATTCCTCTAGTGTTGAAGACTTGAAGAAGAAACTATCATTTTCCCCACCTCTAATAGTCATGGCTGCACCACCTCCTTTGACTAAGATGCAACAAATCCTAGATGCTAGGTATGCACCACTCATATTGCCAAACCCAGTAGAAACCATGCCAATGGGAGACTATCATAAATATATTCCTAAATTCACAGGCGAAGGCGATGTGTCTGTTGAAGAACATATTGAGGCTTTTTACAGTTATGCAGAGAACCTTAATATTGAAGAAGAAGATGTTTGGACACGAGTCTTTGTCCAAAGCCTAGATGGCCATGCTAGAAAATGGTTCAAAGAATTCCCTGTTGGTTCCATTTCCAGAATCGAGCAATTGGATGAGACATTTCTAAAACATTGGGGTGACAGAAGACATTTTGTCTACTACATCACGGAATTCAGAAACTTGAGGAAACAAAGTAGTGAGTCAGTCTCTGATTTCACTAAGAGGTTTAACCAGATGTATGGCAAAATAACAGCTGAGATAAAACCATCAGATGCTTCTGCCAAGATCACATATTCTGATGCTTTTGATTCATATTTTTGTTTGCTGTTGAGAGAAAGGAGGTCACCAACATTATCTCTCATGCAAGATGTTTCCCTTGAGGTGGAATCAAATATTCTAGCCTCCCAGAAGAGGAAAGGAGATTCTTATAGGAGGGGACCAAAGAATGAGGCTTCATCTTCATCAAATGTTGATCCAAAACTTGATAAAATGGCCAAGATGATAGAGTCTCTAACCTCTGAGATATCTAAGCTCAAGATTGAAAATAAACAGTTTGTGAAGGGAAGAGGCACTTATGATTCTGTAGGCAGAAATTCGAATCAAAATCCAAATAACTTCAGAAGAAATAATCAACCAACTCAGATCTTGCAAAGAGAGAAGAATTCTACTGAAGATCAGAGGATAAAGGTCCCTCTTCAAAATGTTGTGATGGATGAAGAAAATGGTGAAGATCAAGAAGATGGAGAAGGTGACATACATTGTGTTGGAGAAGAGACAGGGAAATCTTATCTAACACAACAGGACTACGAGGAATCATTGATGACAGAACAGACATAAGATGATGTTATGGGTGACGACATTTTCACAACAGAAGATAAAAATAGATATAACCTCTGATCCAAATCTAATACTACTCAACAAGATGCACCAGCCTCTCCTGAAAAGAGCACAACCCCTGTTAAGAAAAAAGATCAGACATCAGAGGATCAGCAAGCAAATTCTTCAAAAGTGAAAGCATCAGCTCCTCCCAAGAAGATTGTTGCCCCTGTCAAGCATCAAACTCCAGAGATCCAACCTTCTCTTGAACAACAAAGAAATCAGGAAGCCCCTTCAAACCTGGTAAAGGTTTATGATAAAGCTGCTGATAAAGTTCCATATTCTATTAATTTTGAAGCTGAAATACAAAAATTAAGATTCCTATTCCTCTAGTCGAGCTGATGAAAAATGAAATGTTCAAAAAGGATATCCTCAAAACTCTAGATCCCCAATCTATATCCCTTTTTTTCGATATCCTCAACATATATGATGATAAGCCAACCATTACTCTGGCCCAAATGATAGAAGATAGAGATGAAAGTTGTCCTCCCTTTTACATCTCTTTAAATATTCATGAGAAAACACTGCATAAATGTTTGTTGGACTCTGGTGCCTCGCACAATTTGATGCCAAAGGTAGTCATGGATGAGCTTGGGATGGAGATCACCAAGTCTTATCATGACCTTTTCTCTTTTGATTCTCGAAAAGTAAAATGTCTTGGGATGATTAAGGATTTGGCTGTAACCTTAACCCAAGCATCAATGAAGACTATGGTGATGTATATAGTGGTGTCCGATATACCTCCCAAATTTGGATGCCTACTATCAAGATCGTGGATGAAGAGACTAGGTGGAACTCTTCAAATGGATCTCTCCTACACTACTGTCCTTGTTTTCGGAGGGGTGAATAGAAGGCTATATAGGGAATCCCAGTTGGCATATGTAATCAGTGACGAGAAAAATTTATCCAATCATCCTATCTATTCGGTTGACACAGGTATGGGATCTTGTATTTTGAAAATTGATGATTCACTGCCTGAGACATTGGTTCTCAGAAAACCCATAGATCAGATCGTAGTTCAACCCATAGAAACTGTAGAAGAAGACTTTTGGACCATGTTCTGTGACGATGCTTGCACTAAGGAGTCAGCTGGAGCAGGAGTGGTATTCATTTCTCCTTCTAAGAAAACTTCTCATTTGTCCTTTAAACTCGATTTTAAAGTGAATAATAATATTGCTGAGTATGAGGCACTACTTTTGGGGCTGAATGCAGCCAAAGAAAGAAGCATTAAAAAATTGCATGTGTTTGGAGATGCAGATTTAATTATTTAGCAGGTGAATAAATCCTTCCAAGCAAAGCATGTCAGGCTGAAGGCATATGGAGATGAGGTGTTGAAGGAAATTCATGATTTTGTAGATTTTAAAATTACATATGTACCTAGAGCGATGAATGAATTGGTTGATTCATTGGTTGTGTCTTCTTGTGCATTCATACCCCCTCTTCCTCATAAATTAACTTATGAAATTCAAGTTAAATATAGGCCCTCTCTTCCTGATAATGTAAAATTTTGGAAGGTTTTTGAAGATGATGCTGAACTCACTAGATTCCTTGCAGTGATAGAGGAGTTTGCAGATCAACAAATTGATCAGGAGAACAAACATGACAATGAAATTGAGGAGCCAAAGTTTAAAAGAAAAATCGCAGCACATGAAATAGTTCAGCTATCTACCAACATAATTCCTAAAGGTTTGGTCCCGTTGGAAAGGTTGTTCGATAACAACGATGTGGCTGTCAAATTGAAAAGAAGGGAAGAAGTCTCAGAAGTTTTGCAGTATAATATGGCTAGTGAGAAAGATCCTAAATATGTCAACTTAGCCTCACATTTGACTGAAAAACAAAGGGATGATTATGGAGAATTGCTAAAAGAGTTTGCAGACATCTTCGCTTGGCAGTATGATGACTTGAAGACTTTTGACACAGAGGTGATTCAACATAAGATTTCCTTCAATAAAGACACCAAACCATTCAGACAAAATCTTAGATCTTTCAACCCTTTGTTGTTGCCTACAATGGAAAGGGAAATTAAAAAATTGTTGGATGCCTGCATCATCATTCCCCTCAGGTATTCAGAATGGATTTTGAATCTTGTACCAGTCAGGAAGAAGAATGGGGAGATCAGACTCTGCTTCAATTTCAGAAATTTGAATAAGTGATCTAGGAAGGATAACTACCCTCTGCCCAAAATGGAGCATATTCTAGAGAAGGTGTCGGGATCAAAGGTGATGTCTTTTATTGATGGGTTTTCCGGATACAACCATATTGTTGTCCATCCATATGATAAAGAAAAGACTACTTTTACCACTCCATGGGTATGTTTATGTACGAGAAGATGCCCTTTGGATTGATGAATGCAGGGGCGACATTCCAAAGAGAAATGGACATTGCTTTCGTTGGGAAGAAAGATAAATTTGTCCTGATTTATCTCGATGATATCATTGTTTTCTAAAGCAGCCATGAATTTCATTTGCAACACTTAAAAA